>CM059442.1:13069044-13240606 GCA_030390025.1 Squalus acanthias | reverse complement strand
CTGCTCAGTATCCAGTCACTCCCACTCAATATCCAATCATTCCCGCTCAATATCCAAGCTCTCCCGCTCATTATCCAGTCACTGCTGCTCAGTATCCAGTCACTCCCTCTCAGTATCCAAACACTCCCTCTCAGTATACAATCACTCCTGCTCAATATCCAAGCTCTCCCGCTCATTATCCAGTCACTCCCTCTCAGTATCCAAACACTCCTGCTCAGTATACAATCACTCCTGCTCAGTATCCAATGACTCCCGCTCAGTATCCAATCACTCCCGCTCAGTATCCAATCACTCCCGCTCCGTATCCAATCACTCCTGCTCAGTATCCAGTCACTCCCGCTCTGTATCCAGTCACTCCGGCTCAGTATCCAGTCACTCCTGCTCAGTATCCAATCACTCCCGCTCAGTATCCAATCGCTCCTGCTCAGTATCCAATCACTCCCGCTCAGTATCCAGTCACTCCCGCTCAGTATCCAATCACTCCCGCTCAGTATCCAGTCACTCCCGCTCAGTTTCCAGTCACTCCCGCTCAGTATCCAATCACTCCCGCTCAGTATCCAATCACTCCCTCTCAGTATCCAATCACTCCCGCTCAGTATCCAGTCACTCCCGCTCAGTATCCAATCACTCCCGCTCAGTATCCAATCACTCCCGCTCAGTATCCAATCACTCCCGCTCAGTATCCAGTCACTGCTGCTCAGTATCCAATCACTCCCGCTCAGTATCCAATCACTGCCGCTCAGTATCCAGTCACTCCCACTCAGTATCCAATCACTCCCGCTCAGTATCCAATCACTCCCACTCAATATCCAATCACTCCTGCTCAGTATCCAGTCACTACCGTTTAGTATCCAATCACTCCCGCTCAGTATCCAGTCACTCCCGCTCAGTATCCAATCACTCCCGCTCAGTATCCAATCACTCCAGCTCAGTATCCAGTCACTCCCGCTCAGTATCCAATCACTCCCGCTCAGTATCCAATCACTCCCGCTCAGTATCCAATCACTCCCGCTCAGTATCCAGTCACTGCTGATCAGTATCCAATCACTCCCGCTCAGTATCCAGTCACTCCCGCTCAGTATCCAATCACTCCCGCTCAGTATCCAGTCACTCCCGCTCAGTATCCAATCACTCCCGCTCAGTATCCAGTCACTCCCGCTCAGTATCCAATCACTCCCGCTCAGTATCCAGTCACTCCCGCTCAGTAGCCAGTCACTCCCGCTCAGTATCCAATCATTCCCGCTCAGCATCCAAACTCTCCCGCTCAGTATCCAGTCTCTCCCGCTCAGTATCCAGTCACTCCCGCTCAGTATCCAATCACTCCCGCTCAGTATCCAATCACTCCTGCTCTGTATCCAATCACTCACGCTCAGTATCCAGTCACTCCCGCTCAGTATCCAAACTCTCCCGCTCAGTATCCAGTCACTCCCGCTCAGTATCCAGTCTCTCCCGCTCAGTATCCAATCAATCCCGCTCAGCATCCAATCACTCCTGCTCAGTATCCAGTCACTCCTGCTCAGTATCCAGTCACTCCCGCTTAGTATCCAATCACTCCCGCGCAGTATCCAGTCACTACCGCTTAGTATCCAATCACTCCTGCTCAGTGTCCAATCAACCCGCTCAGTATCCAATCACTCCCGCTCAGTATCCAGTCACTCCCGCACAGTATCCAATCACTCTTGCTCAGTATCCAATCACTCCCGCTTATTATAAAATCACTCCTGCTCAGTATCCAGTCACTCCTGCTCAGTATCCAGTCACTCCCCTCAATATCCAATCACTCCTGCTCAGTATCCAGTCACTACCGTTTAGTATCCAATCACTCCCGCTCAGTATCCAATCACTCCTGCTCAGTATCCAATCACTCCTGCTCAGTATCCAATCACTCCTGCTCAGTATCCAATCACTCCCGCTCAGTATCCGATCTTTCCCGCTCAGTATCCAATCACTCCCGCTTAGTATCCGATCTTTCCCGCTCAGTATCCAATCACTCCCGCTTAGTATCCAGTCACTGCTGCTCAATATCCAGTCACTCCTGCTCAGTATCCAATCACTCCCGCTCAGTATCCAATCACTCCCGCTGAGTATCCAATCACTCCTGCTCAGTATCCAATCACTCCCGCTCAGTATCCAATCACTCCCGCTCAATATCCAGTCACTCCCGCTCAGTATCCAATCACTCCCGATCAGTATCCAGTCACTCCCGCTCAGTATCCAGTCACTCCCGCTCAGTATCCAATCACTCCTGCTCAGTATCCAGTCACTCCCGCTCAGTATCCAATCACTCCTGCTCAGTATCCAATCACTCCCGCTCAGTATCCAGTCACTCCCGCTCAGTATCCAGTCACTCCCGCTCAGTATCCAATCACTCCTGCTCAGTATCCAGTCACTCCCGCTCAGTATCCAATCACTCCCGCTCAGTATCCAATCACTCCCGCTCAGTATCCAGTCACTCCCGCTCAGTATCCAATCACTCCTGCTCAGTATCCAGTCACTCCCGCTCAGTATCCAATCACTCCTGCTCAGTATCCAATCACTCCCGATCAGTATCCAGTCACTCCCGCTCAGTATCCAGTCACTCCCGCTCAGTATCCAATCACTCCCTGCTCAGTATCCAGTCACTCCTGCTCAGTATCCAATCACTCCTGCTCAGTATCCAATCACTCCCGCTCAGTATCCAATCACTCCTGCTCAGTATCCAATCACTCCTGCTCAGTATCCAGTCACTCCCGCTCAGTATCCAATCACTCCTGCTCAGTATCCAATCACTCCTGCTCAGTATCCAATCACTCCCGCTCAGTATCCAATCACTCCCGCTCAGTATCCAGTCACTCCCGCTCAGTATCCAATCACTCCTGCTCAGTATCCAATCACTCCCGCTCAGTATCCAATCACTCCCGCTGAGTATCCAAACTCCCCCGCACAGTATCCAATCAGTCCCGCTCAGTATCCAGTCACTCCCGCTCAATATCCAATCACTCCCGCTCAGTATCCAATCACTCCCGCTCAGTATCCAATCACTCCCGCTCAGTATCCAGTCTCTCCCGCTCAATATCCAATCACTCCTGCTCAGTATCCAATCACTCCCGCTCAGTATCCAGTCACTCCCGCTCAGTATCCAATCACTCCCGCTCAGTATCCAATCAATCACGCTCAGTATCCAATCACTCCCGCTCAGTATCCAGTCACTCCTGCTCAGTATCCAGTCACTCCTGCTCAGTATCCAATCACTCCCGCTCAGTATCCAATCAATCCCGCTCAGTATCCAATCACTCCTGCTCAGTATCCAATCACTCCCGCTTAGTATCCAATCACTCCCGCTCAGTATCCAGTCACTACCGCTTAGTATCCAATCACTCCTGCTCAGTGTCCAATCAACCCGCTCTGTATCCAATCACTCCCGCTCAGTATCCAGTCACTCCCGCACAGTATCCAATCACTCCTGCTCAGTATCCAATCACACCCGCTCAGTATCCAATCACTCCTGCTCAGTATCCAATCACTCCCGCTTATTATAAAATCACTCCTGCTCAGTATCCAGTCACTCCTGCTCAGTATCCAATCACTCCTGCTCAGTATCCAGTCACTCCTGCTCAGTATCCAGTCACTCCCACTCAATATCCAATCACTCCTGCTCAGTATCCAGTCACTACCGTTTAGTATCCAATCACTCCCGCTCAGTATCCAGTCACTCCCGCTCAGTATCCAATCACTCCCGCTCAGTATCCAATCACTCCAGCTCAGTATCCAGTCACTCCCGCTCAGTTTCCAGTCACTCCCGCTCAGTATCCAATCACTCCCGCTCAGTATCCAATCACTCCCGCTCAGTATCCAATCACTCCCGCTCAGTATCCAGTCACCCCCGCTCAGTATCCAATCACTCCCGCTCAGTATCCAATCACTCCCGCTCAGTATCCAATCACTCCCGCTCAGTATCCAGTCACTGCTGCTCAGTATCCAATTACTCCCGCTCAGTATCCAATCACTCCCGCTCAGTATCCAATCACTCCCACTCAATATCCAATCACTCCTGCTCAGTATCCAGTCACTACCGTTTAGTATCCAATCACTCCCGCTCAGTATCCAGTCACTCCCGCTCAGTATCCAATCACTCCCGCTCAGTATCCAATCACTCCAGCTCAGTATCCAGTCACTCCCGCTCAGTATCCAATCACTCCCGCTCAGTATCCAGTCACTGCTGATCAGTATCCAATCACTCCCGCTCAGTATCCAGTCACTCCCGCTCAGTATCCAATCACTCCCGCTCACTATCCAGTCACTCCCGCTCAGTATCCAATCACTCCCGCTCAGTATCCAATCACTCCCGCTCAGTATCCAATCACTCCCGCTCAGTATCCAGTCACTGCTGATCAGTATCCAATCACTCCCGCTCAGTATCCAATCACTCCCGCTCAGTATCCAGTCACTCCCGCTCAATATCCAATCACTCCCGCTCAGTATCCAATCACTCCCGCTCAGTATCCAATCACTCCCGCTCAGTATCCAGTCACTCCCGCTCAATATCCAATCACTCCCGCTCAGTATCCAATCACTCCCGCTCAGTATCCAGTCACTCCCGCTCAGTATCCAATCACTCCCGCTCAGTATCCAATCAATCCCGCTCAGCATCCAATCACTCCTGCTCAGTATCCAGTCACTCCTGCTCAGTATCCAGTCACTCCTGCTCAGTATCCAGTCACTCCCGCTTAGTATCCAATCACTCCCGCTCAGTATCCAGTCACTACCGCTTAGTATCCAATCACTCCTGCTCAGTGTCCAATCAACCCGCTCAGTATCCAATCACTCCCGCTCAGTATCCAGTCACTCCCGCACAGTATCCAATCACTCCTGCTCAGTATCCAATCACTCCCGCTTATTATAAAATCACTCCTGCTCAGTATCCAGTCACTCCTGCTCAGTATCCAGTCACTCCCACTCAATATCCAATCACTCCTGCTCAGTATCCAGTCACTACCGTTTAGTATCCAATCACTCCCGCTCAGTATCCAGTCACTCCCGCTCAGTATCCAATCACTCCCGCTCAGTATCCAATCACTCCAGCTCAGTATCCAGTCACTCCCGCTCAGTTTCCAGTCACTCCCGCTCAGTATCCAATCACTCCCGCTCAGTATCCAATCACTCCCGCTCAGTATCCAATCACTCCCGCTCAGTATCCAGTCACTCCCGCTCAGTATCCAATCACTCCCGCTCAGTATCCAATCACTCCCGCTCAGTATCCAATCACTCCCGCTCAGTATCCAGTCACTGCTGCTCAGTATCCAATCACTCCCGCTCAGTATCCAATCACTCCCGCTCAGTATCCAGTCACTCCCACTCAGTATCCAATCACTCCCGCTCAGTATCCAATCACTCCCACTCAATATCCAATCACTCCTGCTCAGTATCCAGTCACTACCGTTTAGTATCCAGTCACTCCCGCTCAGTATCCAATCACTCCCGCTCAGTATCCAATCACTCCCGCTCAGTATCCAATCACTCCCGCTCAGTATCCAATCACTCCCACTCAGTATCCAATCACTCCCGCTCAGTATCCAATCACTCCCACTCAATATCCAATCACTCCTGCTCAGTATCCAATCACTCCCGCTCAGTATCCAATCACTCCCGCTCAGTATCCAGTCACTGCTGATCAGTATCCAATCACTCCCGCTCAGTATCCAGTCACTCCCGCTCAGTATCCAATCACTCCCGCTCAGTATCCAGTCACTCCCGCTCAGTATCCAATCACTCCCGGTCAGTATCCAGTCACTCCCGCTCAGTATCCAATCACTCCCGCTCAGTATCCAGTCACTCCCGCTCAGTAGCCAGTCACTCCCGCTCAGTATCCAATCATTCCCGCTCAGCATCCAAACCCTCCCGCTCAGTATCCAGTCTCTCCCGCTCAGTATCCAGTCACTCCCGCTCAGTATCCAATCACTCCCGCTCAGTATCCAATCACTCCTGCTCTGTATCCAATCACTCACGCTCAGTATCCAGTCACTCCCGCTCAGTATCCAAACTCTCCCGCTCAGTATCCAGTCACTCCCGCTCAGTATCCAGTCTCTCCCGCTCAGTATCCAGTCACTCCCGCACAGTATCCAATCACTCCCGCTCAGTATCCAATCACTCTCGATCAGTATCCAGTCACTCCCGCTCAATATCCAATCACTCCCGCTCAGTATCCAATCACTCCCGCTCAGTATCCAATCACTCCCGCTCAGTATCCAGTCACTCCCGTTCAATATCCAATCACTCCCGCTCAGTATCCAATCACACCCGCTCAGTATCCAATCAATCCCGCTCAGTATCCAATCACTCCTGCTCAGTATCCAGTCACTCCTGCTCAGTATCCAGTCACTCCTGCTCAGTATCCAGTCACTCCCGCTTAGTATCCAATCACTCCCGCTCAGTATCCAGTCACTCCCGCTCAATATCCAATCACTCCCGCTCAGTATCCAATCACTCCCGCTCAGTATCCAGTCACTCCCGCTCAGTATCCAATCACTCCCGCTCAGTATCCAATCAATCACGCTCAGTATCCAATCACTCCCGCTCAGTATCCAGTCACTCCTGCTCAGTATCCAGTCACTCCTGCTCAGTATCCAATCACTCCCGCTCAGTATCCAATCAATCCCGCTCAGTATCCAATCACTCCTGCTCAGTATCCAATCACTCCCGCTTAGTATCCAATCACTCCCGCTCAGTATCCAGTCACTACCGCTTAGTATCCAATCACTCCTGCTCAGTGTCCAATCAACCCGCTCAGTATCCAATCACTCCCGCTCAGTATCCAGTCACTCCCGCACAGTATCCAATCACTCCTGCTCAGTATCCAATCACACCCGCTCAGTATCCAATCACTCCTGCTCAGTATCCAATCACTCCCGCTTATTATAAAATCACTCCTGCTCAGTATCCAGTCACTCCTGCTCAGTATCCAATCACTCCTGCTCAGTATCCAGTCACTCCTGCTCAGTATCCAGTCACTCCCACTCAATATCCAATCACTCCTGCTCAGTATCCAGTCACTACCGTTTAGTATCCAATCACTCCCGCTCAGTATCCAGTCACTCCCGCTCAGTATCCAATCACTCCCGCTCAGTATCCAATCACTCCAGCTCAGTATCCAGTCACTCCCGCTCAGTTTCCAGTCACTCCCGCTCAGTATCCAATCACTCCCGCTCAGTATCCAATCACTCCCGCTCAGTATCCAATCACTCCCGCTCAGTATCCAGTCACTCCCGCTCAGTATCCAATCACTCCCGCTCAGTATCCAATCACTCCCGCTCAGTATCCAATCACTCCCGCTCAGTATCCAGTCACTGCTGCTCAGTATCCAATTACTCCCGCTCAGTATCCAATCACTCCCGCTCAGTATCCAATCACTCCCACTCAATATCCAATCACTCCTGCTCAGTATCCAGTCACTACCGTTTAGTATCCAATCACTCCCGCTCAGTATCCAGTCACTCCCGCTCAGTATCCAATCACTCCCGCTCAGTATCCAATCACTCCAGCTCAGTATCCAGTCACTCCCGCTCAGTATCCAATCACTCCCGCTCAGTATCCAGTCACTGCTGATCAGTATCCAATCACTCCCGCTCAGTATCCAGTCACTCCCGCTCAGTATCCAATCACTCCCGCTCACTATCCAGTCACTCCCGCTCAGTATCCAATCACTCCCGCTCAGTATCCAATCACTCCCGCTCAGTATCCAATCACTCCCGCTCAGTATCCAGTCACTGCTGATCAGTATCCAATCACTCCCGCTCAGTATCCAATCACTCCCGCTCAGTATCCAGTCACTCCCGCTCAATATCCAATCACTCCCGCTCAGTATCCAATCACTCCCGCTCAGTATCCAATCACTCCCGCTCAGTATCCAGTCACTCCCGCTCAATATCCAATCACTCCCGCTCAGTATCCAATCACTCCCGCTCAGTATCCAGTCACTCCCGCTCAGTATCCAATCACTCCCGCTCAGTATCCAATCAATCCCGCTCAGCATCCAATCACTCCTGCTCAGTATCCAGTCACTCCTGCTCAGTATCCAGTCACTCCTGCTCAGTATCCAGTCACTCCCGCTTAGCATCCAATCACTCCCGCTCAGTATCCAGTCACTACCGCTTAGTATCCAATCACTCATGCTCAGTGTCCAATCAACCCGCTCAGTATCCAATCACTCCCGCTCAGTATCCAGTCACTCCCGCACAGTATCCAATCACTCCTGCTCAGTATCCAATCACTCCCGCTTATTATAAAATCACTCCTGCTCAGTATCCAGTCACTCCTGCTCAGTATCCAGTCACTCCCACTCAATATCCAATCACTCCTGCTCAGTATCCAGTCACTACCGTTTAGTATCCAATCACTCCCGCTCAGTATCCAGTCACTCCCGCTCAGTATCCAATCACTCCCGCTCAGTATCCAATCACTCCAGCTCAGTATCCAGTCACTCCCGCTCAGTTTCCAGTCACTCCCGCTCAGTATCCAATCACTCCCGCTCAGTATCCAATCACTCCCGCTCAGTATCCAATCACTCCCGCTCAGTATCCAGTCACTCCCGCTCAGTATCCAATCACTCCCGCTCAGTATCCAATCACTCCCGCTCAGTATCCAATCACTCCCGCTCAGTATCCAGTCACTGCTGCTCAGTATCCAATCACTCCCGCTCAGTATCCAATCACTCCCGCTCAGTATCCAGTCACTCCCACTCAGTATCCAATCACTCCCGCTCAGTATCCAATCACTCCCACTCAATATCCAATCACTCCTGCTCAGTATCCAGTCACTACCGTTTAGTATCCAGTCACTCCCGCTCAGTATCCAATCACTCCCGCTCAGTATCCAATCACTCCCACTCAGTATCCAATCACTCCCGCTCAGTATCCAATCACTCCCACTCAGTATCCAATCACTCCCGCTCAGTATCCAATCACTCCCACTCAATATCCAATCACTCCTGCTCAGTATCCAATCACTCCCGCTCAGTATCCAATCACTCCCGCTCAGTATCCAGTCACTGCTGATCAGTATCCAATCACTCCCGCTCAGTATCCAGTCACTCCCGCTCAGTATCCAATCACTCCCGCTCAGTATCCAGTCACTCCCGCTCAGTATCCAATCACTCCCGGTCAGTATCCAGTCACTCCCGCTCAGTATCCAATCACTCCCGCTCAGTATCCAGTCACTCCCGCTCAGTATCCAATCACTCCCGCTCAGTATCCAATCACTCCCGCTCAGTATCCAATCACTCCCGCTCAGTATCCAGTCACTGCTGCTCAGTATCCAATTACTCCCGCTCAGTATCCAATCACTCCCGCTCAGTATCCAATCACTCCCACTCAATATCCAATCACTCCTGCTCAGTATCCAGTCACTACCGTTTAGTATCCAATCACTCCCGCTCAGTATCCAGTCACTCCCGCTCAGTATCCAATCACTCCCGCTCAGTATCCAATCACTCCAGCTCAGTATCCAGTCACTCCCGCTCAGTATCCAATCACTCCCGCTCAGTATCCAGTCACTGCTGATCAGTATCCAATCACTCCCGCTCAGTATCCAGTCACTCCCGCTCAGTATCCAATCACTCCCGCTCACTATCCAGTCACTCCCGCTCAGTATCCAATCACTCCCGCTCAGTATCCAATCACTCCCGCTCAGTATCCAATCACTCCCGCTCAGTATCCAGTCACTGCTGATCAGTATCCAATCACTCCCGCTCAGTATCCAATCACTCCCGCTCAGTATCCAGTCACTCCCGCTCAATATCCAATCACTCCCGCTCAGTATCCAATCACTCCCGCTCAGTATCCAATCACTCCCGCTCAGTATCCAGTCACTCCCGCTCAATATCCAATCACTACCGCTCAGTATCCAATCACTCCCGCTCAGTATCCAGTCACTCCCGCTCAGTATCCAATCACTCCCGCTCAGTATCCAATCAATCCCGCTCAGCATCCAATCACTCCTGCTCAGTATCCAGTCACTCCTGCTCAGTATCCAGTCACTCCTGCTCAGTATCCAGTCACTCCCGCTTAGTATCCAATCACTCCCGCTCAGTATCCAGTCACTACCGCTTAGTATCCAATCACTCCTGCTCAGTGTCCAATCAACCCGCTCAGTATCCAATCACTCCCGCTCAGTATCCAGTCACTCCCGCACAGTATCCAATCACTCCTGCTCAGTATCCAATCACTCCCGCTTATTATAAAATCACTCCTGCTCAGTATCCAGTCACTCCTGCTCAGTATCCAGTCACTCCCACTCAATATCCAATCACTCCTGCTCAGTATCCAGTCACTACCGTTTAGTATCCAATCACTCCCGCTCAGTATCCAGTCACTCCCGCTCAGTATCCAATCACTCCCGCTCAGTATCCAATCACTCCAGCTCAGTATCCAGTCACTCCCGCTCAGTTTCCAGTCACTCCCGCTCAGTATCCAATCACTCCCGCTCAGTATCCAATCACTCCCGCTCAGTATCCAATCACTCCCGCTCAGTATCCAGTCACTCCCGCTCAGTATCCAATCACTCCCGCTCAGTATCCAATCACTCCCGCTCAGTATCCAATCACTCCCGCTCAGTATCCAGTCACTGCTGCTCAGTATCCAATCACTCCCGCTCAGTATCCAATCACTCCCGCTCAGTATCCAGTCACTCCCACTCAGTATCCAATCACTCCCGCTCAGTATCCAATCACTCCCACTCAATATCCAATCACTCCTGCTCAGTATCCAGTCACTACCGTTTAGTATCCAGTCACTCCCGCTCAGTATCCAATCACTCCCGCTCAGTATCCAATCACTCCCACTCAGTATCCAATCACTCCCGCTCAGTATCCAATCACTCCCACTCAGTATCCAATCACTCCCGCTCAGTATCCAATCACTCCCACTCAATATCCAATCACTCCTGCTCAGTATCCAATCACTCCCGCTCAGTATCCAATCACTCCCGCTCAGTATCCAGTCACTGCTGATCAGTATCCAATCACTCCCGCTCAGTATCCAGTCACTCCCGCTCAGTATCCAATCACTCCCGCTCAGTATCCAGTCACTCCCGCTCAGTATCCAATCACTCCCGGTCAGTATCCAGTCACTCCCGCTCAGTATCCAATCACTCCCGCTCAGTATCCAGTCACTCCCGCTCAGTAGCCAGTCACTCCCGCTCAGTATCCAATCATTCCCGCTCAGCATCCAAACCCTCCCGCTCAGTATCCAGTCTCTCCCGCTCAGTATCCAGTCACTCCCGCTCAGTATCCAATCACTCCCGCTCAGTATCCAATCACTCCTGCTCTGTATCCAATCACTCACGCTCAGTATCCAGTCACTCCCGCTCAGTATCCAAACTCTCCCGCTCAGTATCCAGTCACTCCCGCTCAGTATCCAGTCTCTCCCGCTCAGTATCCAGTCACTCCCGCACAGTATCCAATCACTCCCGCTCAGTATCCAATCACTCTCGATCAGTATCCAGTCACTCCCGCTCAATATCCAATCACTCCCGCTCAGTATCCAATCACTCCCGCTCAGTATCCAATCACTCCCGCTCAGTATCCAGTCACTCCCGTTCAATATCCAATCACTCCCGCTCAGTATCCAATCACTCCCGCTCAGTATCCAATCAATCCCGCTCAGTATCCAATCACTCCTGCTCAGTATCCAGTCACTCCTGCTCAGTATCCAGTCACTCCTGCTCAGTATCCAGTCACTCCCGCTTAGTATCCAATCACTCCCGCTCAGTATCCAGTCACTCCCGCTCAATATCCAATCACTCCCGCTCAGTATCCAATCACTCCCGCTCAGTATCCAGTCACTCCCGCTCAGTATCCAATCACTCCCGCTCAGTATCCAATCAATCACGCTCAGTATCCAATCACTCCCGCTCAGTATCCAGTCACTCCTGCTCAGTATCCAGTCACTCCTGCTCAGTATCCAATCACTCCCGCTCAGTATCCAATCACTCCCACTCAGTATCCAATCACTCCCGCTCAGTATCCAATCACTCCCACTCAGTATCCAATCACTCCCGCTCAGTATCCAATCACTCCCACTCAATATCCAATCACTCCTGCTCAGTATCCAATCACTCCCGCTCAGTATCCAATCACTCCCGCTCAGTATCCAGTCACTGCTGATCAGTATCCAATCACTCCCGCTCAGTATCCAGTCACTCCCGCTCAGTATCCAATCACTCCCGCTCAGTATCCAGTCACTCCCGCTCAGTATCAGATCACTCCCGCTCAGTATCCAATCACTCCCGCTCAGTATCCAGTCACTCCTGCTCAGTATCCAGTCACTCCTGCTCAGTATCCAATCACTCCCGCTCAGTATCCAATCAATCCCGCTCAGTATCCAATCAATCCTGCTCAGTATCCAATCACTCCCGCTTAGTATCCAATCACTCCCGCTCAGTATCCAGTCACTACCGCTTAGTATCCAATCACTCCTGCTCAGTGTCCAATCAACCCGCTCAGTATCCAATCACTCCCGCTCAGTATCCAGTCACTCCCGCACAGTATCCAATCACTCCTGCTCAGTATCCAATCACACCCGCTCAGTATCCAATCACTCCTGCTCAGTATCCAATCACTCCCGCTTATTATAAAATCACTCCTGCTCAGTATCCAGTCACTCCTGCTCAGTATCCAATCACTCCTGCTCAGTATCCAGTCACTCCTGCTCAGTATCCAGTCACTCCCACTCAATATCCAATCACTCCTGCTCAGTATCCAGTCACTACCGTTTAGTATCCAATCACTCCCGCTCAGTATCCAGTCACTCCCGCTCAGTATCCAATCACTCCCGCTCAGTATCCAATCACTCCAGCTCAGTATCCAGTCACTCCCGCTCAGTTTCCAGTCACTCCCGCTCAGTATCCAATCACTCCCGCTCAGTATCCAATCACTCCCGCTCAGTATCCAATCACTCCCGCTCAGTATCCAGTCACTCCCGCTCAGTATCCAATCACTCCCGCTCAGTATCCAATCACTCCCGCTCAGTATCCAATCACTCCCGCTCAGTATCCAGTCACTGCTGCTCAGTATCCAATTACTCCCGCTCAGTATCCAATCACTCCTGCTCAGTATCCAGTCACTACCGTTTAGTATCCAATCACTCCCGCTCAGTATCCAGTCACTCCCGCTCAGTATCCAATCACTCCCGCTCAGTATCCAATCACTCCAGCTCAGTATCCAGTCACTCCCGCTCAGTATCCAATCACTCCCGCTCAGTATCCAGTCACTGCTGATCAGTATCCAATCACTCCCGCTCAGTATCCAGTCACTCCCGCTCAGTATCCAATCACTCCCGCTCACTATCCAGTCACTCCCGCTCAGTATCCAATCACTCCCGCTCAGTATCCAATCACTCCCGCTCAGTATCCAATCACTCCCGCTCAGTATCCAGTCACTGCTGATCAGTATCCAATCACTCCCGCTCAGTATCCAATCACTCCCGCTCAGTATCCAGTCACAGCCGCTCAATATCCAATCACTCCCGCTCAGTATCCAATCACTCCCGCTCAGTATCCAATCACTCCCGCTCAGTATCCAGTCACTCCCGCTCAATATCCAATCACTCCCGCTCAGTATCCAATCACTCCCGCTCAGTATCCAGTCACTCCCGCTCAGTATCCAATCACTCCCGCTCAGTATCCAATCAATCCCGCTCAGCATCCAATCACTCCTGCTCAGTATCCAGTCACTCCTGCTCAGTATCCAGTCACTCCTGCTCAGTATCCAGTCACTCCCGCTTAGTATCCAATCACTCCCGCTCAGTATCCAGTCACTACCGCTTAGTATCCAATCACTCCTGCTCAGTGTCCAATCAACCCGCTCAGTATCCAATCACTCCCGCTCAGTATCCAGTCACTCCCGCACAGTATCCAATCACTCCTGCTCAGTATCCAATCACTCCCGCTTATTATAAAATCACTCCTGCTCAGTATCCAGTCACTCCTGCTCAGTATCCAGTCACTCCCACTCAATATCCAATCACCCCTGCTCAGTATCCAGTCACTACCGTTTAGTATCCAATCACTCCCGCTCAGTATCCAGTCACTCCCGCTCAGTATCCAATCACTCCCGCTCAGTATCCAATCACTCCAGCTCAGTATCCAGTCACTCCCGCTCAGTTTCCAGTCACTCCCGCTCAGTATCCAATCACTCCCGCTCAGTATCCAATCACTCCCGCTCAGTATCCAATCACTCCCGCTCAGTATCCAGTCACTCCCGCTCAGTATCCAATCACTCCCGCTCAGTATCCAATCACTCCCGCTCAGTATCCAATCACTCCCGCTCAGTATCCAGTCACTGCTGCTCAGTATCCAATCACTCCCGCTCAGTATCCAATCACTCCCGCTCAGTATCCAGTCACTCCCACTCAGTATCCAATCACTCCCGCTCAGTATCCAATCACTCCCACTCAATATCCAATCACTCCTGCTCAGTATCCAGTCACTACCGTTTAGTATCCAGTCACTCCCGCTCAGTATCCAATCACTCCCGCTCAGTATCCAATCACTCCCACTCAGTATCCAATCACTCCCGCTCAGTATCCAATCACTCCCACTCAGTATCCAATCACTCCCGCTCAGTATCCAATCACTCCCACTCAATATCCAATCACTCCTGCTCAGTATCCAATCACTCCCGCTCAGTATCCAATCACTCCCGCTCAGTATCCAGTCACTGCTGATCAGTATCCAATCACTCCCGCTCAGTATCCAGTCACTCCCGCTCAGTATCCAATCACTCCCGCTCAGTATCCAGTCACTCCCGCTCAGTATCCAATCACTCCCGGTCAGTATCCAGTCACTCCCGCTCAGTATCCAATCACTCCCGCTCAGTATCCAGTCACTCCCGCTCAGTAGCCAGTCACTCCCGCTCAGTATCCAATCATTCCCGCTCAGCATCCAAACCCTCCCGCTCAGTATCCAGTCTCTCCCGCTCAGTATCCAGTCACTCCCGCTCAGTATCCAATCACTCCCGCTCAGTATCCAATCACTCCTGCTCTGTATCCAATCACTCACGCTCAGTATCCAGTCACTCCCGCTCAGTCTCCAAACTCTCCCGCTCAGTATCCAATCACTCTCGATCAGTATCCAGTCACTCCCGCTCAATATCCAATCACTCCCGCTCAGTATCCAATCACTCCCGCTCAGTATCCAATCACTCCCGCTCAGTATCCAGTCACTCCCGTTCAATATCCAATCACTCCCGCTCAGTATCCAATCACTCCCGCTCAGTATCCAATCAATCCCGCTCAGTATCCAATCACTCCTGCTCAGTATCCAGTCACTCCTGCTCAGTATCCAGTCACTCCTGCTCAGTATCCAGTCACTCCCGCTTAGTATCCAATCACTCCCGCTCAGTATCCAGTCACTCCCGCTTAGTATCCAATCACTCCTGCGCAGTGTCCAATCACACCTGCTCAGTATCCAATCACTCCCGCTCAGTATCCAGTTACTCCCGCACAGTATCCAATCACTCCTGCTCAGTATCCAATCACACCCGCTCAGTATCCAATCACTCCTGCTCAGTATCCAATCACTCCCGCTTATTATAAAATCACTCCTGCTCAGTATCCAGTCACTCCTGCTCAGTATCCAGTCACTCCCACTCAATATCCAATCACTCCTGCTCAGTATCCAGTCACTCCCGTTTAGTATCCAATCACTCCCGCTCAGTATCCAGTCACTCCCGCTCAGTATCCAATCAATCCCGCTCAGTATCCAATCACTCCCGCTCAGTATCCAATCACTCCTGCTCAGTATCCAATCACTCCCGCTCAATATCCAATTACTCCCGCTCAGTATCCAGTCACTCCCGCTCAGTATCCAATCAATCCCGCTCAGTATCCAATCACTCCCGCTCAGTATCCAGTCACTCCCGCTCAGTATCTAATCACTCCCGCTCAGTATCCAATCACTCCCGCTCAGTATCCAATCACTCCCGCTCAGTATCCAGTCACTCCCGCTCAGTTTCCAGTCACTCCCACTCAGTATCCAATCACTCCCGCTCAGTATCCAATCACTCCCGCTCAGTATCCAATCACTCCCGCTCAGTATCCAATCACTCCCGCTCAGTATCCAGTCACTCCTGCTCAGTATCCAATCACTCCCGCTCAGTATCCAATCACTCCCGCTCAGTATCCAATCACTCCCGCTCAGTATCCAATCACTCCCGCTCAATATCCAATCACTCCCGCTCAGTATCCAGTCACTCCTGCTCATTATCCAGTCACTCCCGCTCAGTATCCTGTCACTCCTGCTCATTATCCAGTCACTCCTGCTCAGTATCCCATCTCTCTTGCCCAGTATCCAGTCACTCCCACTCAGTATCCAATCACTCCCACTCAGTATCCCGTCACTCCTGCTCAGTTTCCAAACACTCCTGCTCAGTATCCAGTCACTCCCACTCAATATCCAATCATTCCCGCTCAATATCCAATCTCTCCCGCTCAGTATCCAGTCACTCCCGCTCAGTATCCAGTCACTCCCGCTCAGTATTCAATCACTCCCGCTCAGTATCCAGTCACTCCCGCTCAGTATCCAATCACTCCTGCTCAGTATCCAATCACTCCCGCTCAGTATCCAATCACTCCCGCTCAGTATCCAGTCACTCCCGCTCAGTATTCAATCACTCCCGCTCAGTATCCAGTCACTCCTGCTCAGTATCCAATCACTCCCGCTCAGTATCCAGTCACTCCCACTCAGTATCCAATCACTCCCGCTCAGTATCCTCTCACTCCCGCTCAATATCCAATCACTCCCGCTCCGTATCCAGTCACTCCCACTCAGTATCCAGTCACTCCCACTCTGTATCCAGTCACTCCGGCTCAGTATCCAATCACTCCCGCTCAGTATCCAATCACTCCCGCTCAGTATCCAATCACTCCCGCTCAGTATCCAATCACTCCTGCTCAGTATGCAGTCACTCCCGCTCAGTATCCAGTCACTCCCGCTCAGTATCCAATTACTCCCGCTCAGTATCCAATTACTCCCGCTCAGTATCCAGTCACTCCTGCTCAGTATCCAATCACTCCCGCTCAGTATCCAATCACTCCCGCTCAGTATCCAATCACTCCCGCTCAGTATCCAATCACTCCTGCTCAGTATCCAGTCACTCCCGCTCAGTGTCCAGTCACTCCTGCTCAGTATCCAATCACTCCTTCTCAGTATCCAGTCACTCCCGCTTAGTATCCAATCACTCCTGGTCAGTATCCAATCACACCCGCTCAGTATCCAATCACTCCTGCTCAGTATCCAATCACTCCCGCTCAGTATCCAGTCACTCCCGCTCAGTATCCAATCACTCCTGCTCAGTATCCAGTCACTCCCGCTCAGTACCCAATCACTCCCGCTCAGTATCCAATCACTCCCGCTCAGTATCCAGTCACTCCCGCTCAGTATCCAAACTCTCCCGCTCAGTATCCAGTCTTTCCCGCTCAGTATCCAGTCACTCCCGCACAATATCCAATCACTCCCGCTCAGTATCCAATCACTCCCACTCAGTATCCAATCACTCCCGCTCATTATCCAATCACTCCCGCTCATTATCCAATCACTCCCGCTCAGTATCCAGTCACTCCCGCTCAATATCCAATCACTCCCGCTCAGTATCCAATCACTCCCGCTCATTATCCAATCACTCCTGCTCAGTATCCAGTCACTCCTGCTCAGTATCCAGTCACTCCTGCTCAGTATCCAGTCACTCCCACTCAATATCCAATCATTCCCGCTCAGTATCCAATTTCTCCCGCTCAGTATCCAGTCACTCCTGCTCAGTATCCAATCACTCCCACTCAGTATCCAGTCACTCCTGCTCAGTATCCAATCACTCCCACTCAGTATCCAGTCACTCCCGCTCAGTAGCCAATCACTCCCGCTCAATATCCAATCACTCACACTCAGTATTCGGTCACTCCCGCTCGGTATCCAATTACTCCTGCTCAGTATCCAATCACTCCCACTCAGTATCCAGTCACTCCCGCTCAGTATCCAATCACTCCCGCTCAGTATCCAATCACTCCCGCTCAGTATGCAGTCACTCCTGCTCAGTATCCAGTCACTCCCGCTCTGTATCCAGTCACTCCCGCTCAGTATCCAGTCACTCCTGCTCAGTATCCAGTCACTCCCGCTCAGTATCCAGTCACTCCCGCTCAGTATCCAGTCACTCCGGCTCAGTATCCAATCACTCCTGCTCAGTATCCAATCACTCCCGCTCAGTATCCAATCGCTCCCGCTCAGTATCCAATTACTCCCGCTCATTATCCAATCACTCCTGCTCAGTATCCAGTCACTCCCGCTCCGTATCCAATCACTCCCGCTCAGTATCCAATTACTCCCGCTCAGTATCCAATCACTCCCGCTCAGTATCCAATCACTCCCGCTCAGTATCCAATCATTCCCGCTCAGTATCCAATCACTCCCGCTCAGTATCCAATCACTCCCGCTCAGTATCCAGTCACTCCTGCTCAGTATCCAATCACTCCCGCTCAGTATCAATCACTCCTGCGCAGTATCCAATCACTCCCGCTCAGTATCCAGTCACTCCTGCTCAGTATCCAATCACTCCTGCTCAGTATCCAGTCACTCCCGCTTAGTATCCAATCACTCCCGCTCAGTATCCAATCAATCCCGCTGAGTATCCAATCACTCCCGCTCAGTATCCAATCACTCCCGCTCAGTATCCAATCACTCCTGCTCAGTATCAATCACTCCCGCTCAGTATCCCATCTCTCCCGCTTAGTATCCAATCACTCCCGCTCAGTATCCAATCAATCCCGCTGAGTATCCAATCACTCCTGCTCAGTATCCAATCACTCCCGCTCAGTATCCAATCACTCCCGCTCTGTATCCAATCACTCCTGCTCAGTATCAATCACTCCCGCTCAGTATCCAATCACTCCTGCTCAGTATCCAGTCACTCCCGCTCAGTATCCAATCACTCCCGCTCAGTATCCAATCACTCCCGCTCAGTATCCCATCTCTCTTGCCCAGTATCCAATCACTCCTGCTCATTATCCAATCACTCCCGCTCAGTATCCAGTCACTCCTGCTCAGTATCCAATCACTCCTGCTCAGTATCAATCACTCCCGCTCAGTATCCAATCACTCCCGCTCTGTATCCAATCACTCCCGCTCAGTATCAATCACTCCTGCTCAGTATCCAATCACTCCCGCTCAGTATCCAATCACTCCTGCTCAGTATCAATCACTCCCTCTCAGTATCCAATCACTCCCGCTCAGTATCAATCACTCCTGCTCAGTATCCAGTCACTCCTGCTCAGTATCCAATCACTCCCGCTCAGTATCCAATCACTCCTGCTCAGTATCGAATCACTCCCACTCAGTATCCAGTCACTCCCGCTCAGTATCCAATCACTCCCGCTCAGTATCCAGTCACTCCCGCTCAGTATCCAGTCACTCCCGCTCAGTATCCAGTCACTCCCGCTCAGTATCCAATCACTCCCGCTCAGTATCCAATCACTCCCGCTCAGTATCCAGTCACTCCCGCTCAGTATCCAGTCACTCCCCTGCCCTTCTGTACGGTGCAGCGGTCAGGGACAATTTTCCTCTGATTTACGATGATGTTGGCTTATTCCCCAGGTGCAAAGCAATGGAAATAAGGGGGCGGCGCCAGGTCTCCCTCCCTTTTGTATTTCCCTTTGCACCTCTGATGTTTCCCCATGTCGAGGCCCAAATGCTAATACCTTCATTGGGTGCCAGTGTTCAAAAGTGACGCAAAACAGGCAGGAGTGAATCACCACCCCTCCCCTCTCAGTTTCCGCTTGGAGAGAGAGAGGACTGAGCGGATTGGCACCCACAATTAGTGGGACTTAGACCTTGTGTCCCACACCCCCCCGCCCCCCACAACTTAGACCGCAGGGGCTGACAGGGGTAGGCAGCGAGGCTGTGCAGGGCTCTATTTTGTGCCAGCAGCCTGAAGGTTCAAAAGAATGTGGCCATTTCTGCCACATGGGTTGTGAGCCTCGTTGGCAAGGCCGGCATTTATTGCCCATCCCTAATTGCCCTTGAGAAGGTGGTGGTGAGCCGCCTTCTTGAACTGCTGCAGTCCGTGTGGTGAAGGTACTCCCACAGTGCTGTTAGGGAGGGAGTTCCAGGATTTTGACCCAGCGACGATGAAGGAATGGCAATATACTTCTAAGTCAGGATGGTGTGTAACTTGTAGGGGAACTTGGAGATGGTGGTGTTCCCATGCGCCTGCTGTCCTTGTCCTTCTAGGTGGTAGAGGTCGCGGTTTTGGGAGGTGCTGCCGAAGAAGCCTTGATGAGTTGCTGCAGTGCATCTTGTAGATGATACACACTGCAGCCACGGTACGCCGGTGGTTGAGGGAGTGAATGTTTAAGGTGGTGGATGGGGTGCCAATCAAGCGGGCTGCTTTGTTCTGGATGGTGTCGAGCTTCTTGAGTGTTGTTGGAGTTACACTCATCCAGGCAAGTGGAGAGTATTCCATCACACTCCTGACATGTGCCTTGTAGATGGTGGAAAGGCTTTGGGGAGTCAGGAGGTGAGACACTCGCCACAGAATACCCAGCCTCTGACCTGCTCTTGTTGCCACTGTGTTTATGTGGCTGGTCCAGTTAAGTTTCTGCTCAATGGTGACACCCCCAGGATATTCGGTGATGGAGCGGACCTGAGCGGGAGCAGGGAGTGCAAGAGTCCCCTGAGTGCATCTCACTCTCTAACTCGTATTAAATACTGGCGACGGCAATGGTTCCGCTGGTGAGTACAGCCAGAGCCAAGTCCTCAGCACCACAGGTAGCTCAGCTGTACAGGGGAGGAGGAGGAAGATAGAGGAAGCAATAATGGTCGGGGATTCGATAGTTAGGGGAGCAGACAGGCATTTCTGCGGCTGCAGACATGACTCCAGGATGGTATGTTGCCTCCCTGGTACCAGGGTCAAGGATGTCACGGAGCGGCTGCAGAACATTCTGAGGGGGGAGGGTGAACAGCTCGAGGTCGTTATCCATATTGGTAGCAACGACATAGGTAGAAAGATGGATGAGGTCCTGCAGGCAGATTTCAGGGAGCTAGGAAAGGGATTAAAATACAGGACCTCAAAGGTAGTAATCTCCGGATTACTACCGGTGTCACGCGCGAGTGATTATAGAAATAGGAGGATAGAGCAGATGAATGCGTGGCTGGAGAGATCTGCAGGAGGGAGGGCTTCAGATTCCTGGAGCTTTGGGGCCGGTTCTGGGGGAAGTGGGACCTGTACAAGCCGGACGGGTTGCACTTCAACAGAGTTGGGACCAATATCCTCACGGGGAGGTTTGCTGGTGCTGTTGGGGAGGGTTTAAACTAAGTTGGCAGGGGGATGGGCACCAGGATGTAGCATTAGAAAGGAGAAACAAAGGGCACAAAGGATTGGGAGAGACGAATAGCACTAAAGTAAGAAATAGTACAGTATTAGGTGGGGTCAGACTAAGAGAGAATACAAGAAGGTCTAAGATGGGTTTACAGTGCATGTGTGTAAAAGCACAAAGCATAGTAAACAAGGTAAGTGAGCTGCAGGCGCAAATAGCCACATGGGAATATGATGTCATGGCAATAACGGAGACCTGGCTCAAAAAAGGGCAAGATTGGTATTAAATATTCCTGGATATAAGGTGTTCAGGAAAGATAGGGAAGGAAAGAAAGGAGGTGGGGAGGCAGTATTGGTTAAGGAGAATGTTACAGTGCTGGAGAGAGAGGATGTCCTGGAGGGGTCAAGGACAGAATCTATTTGGTTAGAGTTAAGAAATAATAGAGGTGCCATTACACTACTAGGTGTATTCTATAGGCCACCAAATAGTGGGAAAAATATGGAGGAGCAAATTTGCAGAGAAATTACAGAGAGGTGCAAGAACTATAGAGTAATGAAAATGGGGGACTTCAACTATCCTAATATAGACTGGGATAGTAATAGTGTAAAGGGCAGGGAGGGGGAAGAATTTCTGAAGTGTGTTCAGGAGAACTTTCTTGATCAGTATGTTTCCGGCCCAATGAGGAAGGAGGCATTGCTGGATCTGGTTCTGGGGAATGAGGTAGGTCAAGTGGAGCAAGCGTCAGTAGGGGAAAATTTAGGGAATAGTGATCATAGTATCATAAGGTTTAGATTAGCTATGGAAAAGGACAGGGAGCAATCTAGAGTAAAAATACTTAATTGGAGGAAGTTCAATTTCAGTGGGATGAGAACGGATCTGGCCCGGGTAAATTGGAATCAAAGATTGGCAGGCAAAACTGTAATCGAACAATGGGCTGCCTTTAAAGAGGAGATGGTTCGGGTACAGTCGAGGTACATTCCCATGAGGGGGAAAGGTAGGGCAACCAAAGTCAGAGCTCCCTGGATGATGAAAGAGATAGAGAGTAAGATGAAGCAGAAAAAGGGGGCGTATGACAGATGTCAGGTCGAGAATACATCTGAGAAACAAGCTGAATATAGAAAGTTCAGGGGGAAGTGAAAAAGTAAATAAGAGGGGCAAAGAGAGGGTATGAGAATAGAATGGCAGCCAACATAAAAGTTAATCCAAAAGTCTTCTGTAGGCATATAAATAGTAAACGGGTAGTAAGAGGAGGGGTGGGGCCGATTAGGGACCAAAAAGGAGACCTGCACATGGCGGCAGAGGGCATGGCTGAGGTACTAAATGAGTACTTTGCATCTGTCTTCACCAAGGAAGAAGATGCTGCCATAGACATAGTGAAGGAGCAGGTAGAGGAGATACTGGATGGGATAAAAATTGATAAAGACGAGGTACTAGAAAGGCTGGCTGTACTTAAAGTAAATAAGTCACCAGGACCAGATGGGATGCATCCTAGGATGCTGAGGGAATCGAGGGAGGAAATCGTGGAGGTACTGGCCAGAATATTCCAATCCTCCTTAGATACGGGGGTGGTGCCAGAGCACTGGAGAATTGCAAATGTTACACCCTTGTTCAAAAAAAGGGTGTAAGGATAAATCCAGCAACTACAGGCCAGTCAGTTTCACCTCGGTAGTGGGGAAGCTTTTCGAAACAATAATCAGGGACAAAATTAACAGTCACTTGGATAGGTGTGGATTAATTAAGGAAAACCAGCACGGATTTGTAAAAGGCAAATCGTGTTTAACCAACTTGATCAAGTTTTTTGATGAGGTAACAGAGAGGGTTGATGAGGGTAATGCGGTTGATGTGGTGTACATGGATTACCAAAAGGCGTTCGACAAAGTGCCACATAATAGACTTGCCAGCAAAATTGAAGCCCATGGAATAAAAGGGACAGTGGCAGCATGGATACAACATTGGCTAAGTGACAGGAAACAGAGAGTAGTGGTGAACGGTTGTTTTTCGGACTGGAGGAAGGTACACAGTGGGATTTCCCAGGGGTTGGTTCTACGACCACTACTTTTCTTGATATATATTAATGATTTGAACTTGGGTGTACAGGGCACAATTTCAAAATTTGCAGATGGACAAAACTTGGAAGTATAGTGAACAGCGAGGAGGATAGTGATAGACTTCAGGAAGACATAGACAGGCTGGTGAAATGGGCGGACACGTGGCAGCTGAAATTTAACGTAGAAAAGTGTGAAGTGATACATTTTGGTAGAAAGAACGAAGAGAGGCAATATAAACTGAAGGGTACAATCCTAAAGTGGGTGCATGAAGAGAGAGACCTGGGGGTATATGTGCACAAATTGTTGAAGGTGGCAGGGCAGGTTGAGAAAGCAGTTAAAAAAGCTTACGGGATCCTGGGCTGCATGAATAGAAGTAGAGAGTACAAAAGTGTGGAAATTATGATGAACCTGTATAAAACACTGGTTCGGCCTCAACTGGAGCATTGTGTCCAATTCTAGGCACCGCACTTTAGGAAGGATGTGAAGGCCTTAGAAAGGGTACAGAAAAGATTTACAAGAATGATTGGAGAAGCTAGGGTTGTTCCTTGGAGCAGAGAAGATTGAGAGGAGATTTGATAGAGGTGTTCAAAATCATGAGGGATCTGAACAGAGTAGATAGAGAGAAACTGTTCCCATTGGCAGAAGGGTCGAGAACCAGAGGACACAGATTTAAGGTGATTGGCAAAAGAACCAAAGGCGACGTAAGAAAAAACTTTTTTACGCAGCGAGTGGTTAGGATCTGGAATGCACTGCCTGAGGGAGTGGAGGCTGGTGGAGGCAGATCCAATCATAGTTTTCAAAAGGGAGTTGGATAAGTATCTGAAAGAAAGAAATTTGCAGGGCTACGGGGAAAGGGCGGGGGAGTGGGACTGGCTGAAGTGCTCTTGCAGAGAGCTGGCACGGGCTCGACGGGCTGAATGGCCTTCTTCTGTGCTGTAACCATTCTATGATTCTATGAATGCCGTTGAATGTCAAGGGTTAGACTCTCTCTTGTTGGAGCTGGTCATTCCCTGGCACTTGTGTGACGTGAATATTACTTGCCACTTTTCAGCCCAAGTCTGAATGTTGTCCAGGTCTTGCAGCTTCATTATCTGAGGAGTTGTGAATGGCACTGAACACTGTGCAGTCATCAGTGAACATCCCCATTTCTGACCTTATGTTGAAGGGAAGATCATTGATGAAGCAGCTGAAGATGGTTGGGCCTAGCACACTGGGAACTCCTGCAGCGATGTCCTGGGGCTGTGATGATTGACCACCAACCACCACAACCATCTTCCTTTGTGCTAGGTATGACTCCAGCCAGTGGAGAGTTTTCCACCCGATTCCCATTGACTTCAGTTTTACTAGGGCTCCTTGATGCCACACTCGGTCAAATGCTGCCTTGATGTCAAGGGCAGTCACTCTCACCTCACCTCTGGAATTCAACTCTTTTGTCCATGTTTGGACCAAGGCTGTAATGAGGTCTGGAGATGAGTGGTCTTGGCGGATCCCAAACTGGGCATGAGTGAGCAGGTTATTGGTGAGTAAGTGCTGCTTGATAGCACTGTCGATGACACCTTCCATCACTTTGCTGATGATTGAGAGTAGACTAATGGGGCGGTAATTGGCCAGATTGGATTTGTCCTGCTTTTTGTCCTGCAGTTTTCCACATTATCGGGTAGATGCCAGTGTTGCAGCTGTACTGGAGCAGCTTGGCTAGAGGCGCAGCTAGTTCTGGAGCACAAGTCTTCAGCACAACAGCCGGGATGTTGTCGGGGCCCACAGCCTTTGCTGCATCCAGTGCGCTCAGCCGTTTCTTGATATCACGTGGAGTGAATCGAATTGGCTGAAGACTGGCTTCTGTGATGGTGGGGACCTCAGGAAGAGGCCGTGATGGATCATCCACTCGGCACATCTGGTTGAAGATGGTTGTAATTATTTCAGCCCCTCCTCACTCCGCATGCGCTGTGCAGGACTCTCCAACCGTCTTGGTTAGAATCTTATGCACCGTATGTACCTGAATTCCCAATATCAACCCCCAAAGTTGAAAATTACCCCTTCTATCTTTACATTTCAACCGTATCTAGGCCAGGGCACCAGGATTTATTTTTAGAATGGAGGTCGTGCCTTCTCAGAATGGTACCGGGGCTAAAAGGGTTAAATTATGAGGACAGGTTGCATAGACTAGGCTTGTACTCCCTGGAGTATAGAAGATTAAAGGGTGATCGAAGTGAGGTGTTGAAGATGATTAAAGGATTTGATAGGATGGATAGAGAGAATCTATTTCCTCTGGTGGGGGGAGTCCAGAACAAGGGGGCAAACCTTAAAATCAGAGCCAGGCTGTTCCGGGGTGATGTCAGGAAGCACTTCCTGTTCCTGTGTTCCTTCTGATTCTGTTGGTGTGTCTGGGCGGGTGCAGAGCCAAGCACTTGGGGCTGTGCCTGGGACGGAGGGAGAGGTGGAGCATCTGGGAGATACTTCATAAACAGAACTAGTGCAATCAGCCTGATCCTGGGAAGGAGCAGAGGACAGGCGGAGTGTATAAAATGCCAGAGCTGGAAGCTTAACGGAGGGGGAGGGAAGGGAAATTAAAATGGCCTGATTCGTCCCTTGTGTCACATGGTTAGCTTGGACCAATACCACATGACCACACTGGCCAGTCGGCAAATTCTGATTGGTTGCCATCGCACATTATTACAGAGTCAAGATTTTTAATAATAGATCCAATTCATACTGATAAAATATTCATGCCAAGACTGATAACTGAATACATTCCAGCTCACCATGATACTAGCATCTTGCCTTGTCACCAGAAGGAATAAAGAATTAATTAATAAAGCAGTAGATTCCAGCTGATGGACCCGACAACTTTAACATAATGGCCTGTGGTTGGTGATGTCGGATTGAAGTGTACTAAGTGAAGGACTCTTGATATGATTGCAGCTGGACACACAGCTCAAGGAACATTGGACCCTTCTTTCACATTCCTGGGCAGAAGTGTGAGCTTTTCCTCCCCCCTCCCCCATGCTCACTTTTAGTAATTATGTTTCCCGCTCTTGTGTGATGTTCAGTGGAGAAGTAATGTAAGTCTGAATTCTGTTGGAATATGGGAGTTCTTCCTCCTTTGTTCTCACTGGCCATTCTGACCAGTGCAGTTGAAGGTTGCAGTGGATGAATAAGATGGATAAATTCAGCATAAAGACTGCGCCGAATTGTTTTTAAAAACATGTGAAAAAGTGGTGACGATTGGGTTTTTACGAAGATCAGTTGAGAACATGGTGGGAGATCAGAAGAACACTGCGGAAATTAAGTCTGCACGCTCTCTCTGTCAACCTTTACCATAAAAAACAAATCATGTTTCCATATTTAAATGGCAGCTGCCTGTACAAACTTGCCACACTCTTCCTCTAGTGGAGGTGCTGCCACCACTGGTAGGGTGGTGTAATTACAACGTGACAAGTTTACATAGATAGTTCCCATTAGAAATATGGGCACAGGAATTGTAATGGAAATATAAAAATAAGGATAGACAGTATGACTTTAAATAAGAAACGGAATCCCTGAGGAGTCCAATTAACCCCCTCCTATTAACCCGGCTACGCCTGAAGACTGTGCTTGCTCTTGATTCGCTATGAAATCAACTTGCATTCTTATAAACTGTGGGCCATTTCTGTTATGGCCGCACAATACAGAAATACTGCAACCACTGTATCTGTTACTGTTCAGAATGAACCAGTTGGCAAACTTTATATTGACAATTATGCATAATGGAACCTCCATTTTCTGAAACTCAAATATTCGCCTTCCTGATTATCCACTAATATTTTCACGGGTAAAAAGTAAGGGCCATAAATCATAGAATCATAGAATAGAATCATAGAAATCTATGGCAAAGAAGGAGGCCATTCGGCCCATCGTGTCTGTGCCGGTCGACAAAGAGCTATCCAGCCTAATCCCACTTTCCAGCTCTTGGTCCGTAGCCTTGTAGGTTACGGCACTTCAGGTGCATATCCAAGTACTTTTTAAATGTGATGAGGGTTTCTGCCTCTACCACCCTTTCAGGCAGTGAGTTCCAGACCCCCACCACCCTCTGGGTGAAAAAAGTTCTTCTCAACCTCCCTCTAATCCTTCTACCAATTACTTTAAATCTATGCCCCCTGCTTATTGACCTCTCTGCTAAGGGAAATAGGTCCTTCCTGTCCAATCTATCTAGGCCCCTCATAATTTAATACACCTCAATTAAGTCTCCCCTCAACTCCAAAGAAAACAACCCCAGCCTATCCAATCTTTCCTCACAGCTAAAATTCTTTAGCCCTGGCAACATCCTCGTAAATCTCCTCTGTACCCTCGCTAGTGCATCTTTCCTGTAATGTGGTGACCAGAACTGCATGCAGTACTCTAGCTGTGTTCTAACTAATGTTTTATACAGTTCAAGGATAACCTCCCTGCTCTTATATTCTATATATCCTCAGCTAATAAAGGAAAGTATCCTGTATGCCTTCTTAGCCACCTTATCTACCTGTCCTGCTATCTTCAGGGATCTGTGAACATGCACTCAAAGGTTCCTCTGTTCCTCTGCACTTCTCAGTATCCTACCATTTATTGTGTATTCCCTGGCCTTGTTAGCCCTCCCCAAATGCTTTACCTCACACTTCTCCGGATCCCATGGGCTTTTACTTTTCTGACCACTCTGCCATGTGGGACCTTGTCAAAAGCCTTGCTAAAATCCATGTAGACTACGTCAAATGCACTACCCTCATCGACCCTCCTTGTTACCTCCTCAAAAAATTCAATCAAGTTAGTCAGACATGACCTTCCTTTAACAAATCCACGCTGACTATCCCTGATTAATCTGTGTCTTTCTAAATGACTATTAATACTGTCCATCAGAATTTTTTCCAATCATTTTCCCACCACCAAGGTTAAGCTGATTGGACTGTAATTACTCCGTCCATCCCTTTCTCCCTTTTTAAGCGACGGTACAACATTAGCAGTCCTCCAGTCCTCTGGCACCACACCTGTAGCCAGAGAGGATTGGAAAATGATGGTCAGAGCCTCTGCTATTTCCTCCCTCTCTCAACAGCCTGGGATACATTTCATCCGGGCCTGGTGATTTATCTACTTTCAAAGATGCTAAACCCCCTAATATTTCCTCTCTCACTATGTTTATCTCATCTAACATTTCACACTCCTCCTCAACTACAATATCTGCATCGTCCCTCTCTTTTGTGAAGACAGACGCAAAGTATTCATTAAGAACCATACCCACATCTTATGCCTCCACACACAGAGTATCTTTTTGTTCTCGAATAGGCCCTACTCTTTCTTTAGTTATCCTCTTGCTCTTTATGCATTTATAAAACATCTTTAGTTTTCCTTAATATTACTTGCCAACATTTTTCATGCCCTCTCTTTGCTTTCCTAATTTCCTTTTTAATTTTACTCCTGCACTTTCTATATTCCTCTCTGCTTTCTGCAGTATTTAGCTCTCAGTATCTGAAATAACCGTCCCTTTTTTGCCTTATCCTACTCTGTATGCCCCTTGACTTGCTGGGGGCTCTAGATTTGGGAGTCCCACCTTTTCACTTTGTGGGAACATATTTGCTCTGAACCCTCACTATCTCCTTCTTGAACGCCTCCCACTGATCTAACACTGATTTACCTTCAAGTAGCTGTTTCCAGTCCACTATTGCTAAATATAAGACAGTCACTAATAAATCCAATAAGGAATTCAGGAGAAACTTCTTTACCCAGGGAGTGGTGAGAATGTGGAACTCGCTACCACAGCGAGTGGTTGAGGCGAATAGCAGAGATGCATTTAAGGGGAAGCTAGATAAACACATGAGGGAGAAAGTAATAGAAGGAGATGTTGATAAGGTGAGATGAAGAGGGGTGGGAGGAGGCTGGTGTGGAGCATAAACACCGGCACGGACCAGTTGGGCCGAATGGCCTGTTTCAGTGCTGTACACGTGATGCAAGTCCTTTCACAAGGCATTGGTCCAAGATTTCCATTGGGTTCTCCGGATCTTCCACCGTAACTTTAGCGGAAGATCAGTAGGAAGCCTGGAGAAACGGCGTTTTAAAAAAAATCCGTTTACTCCGTTCATCTGGGGATTTTGCCAACCTTCCATCAGAGAAAGCCCCACTCTCCCCACTCCCTCCCCCCTTTCCAGAAATTCCAGGTGATTACCTCATGGCAAAGCCCACTAACGCAAATCACCTCCTGCCCTGACATAAATCAAGCTCACAGCCCAAGAAAGATTAAATCCTCTTTATGTTATTTATATTGTACTTGCCTTTGTTCCTGCACCAAGGGAACTGATGCACCGCATGTGCAATGCTAATGTCTGGGGATAATTGGTTGTTTGCCAACTCCTACTACCCACTGGGGGGGCCCTTCTGTTATGCCAGATGATGAAAGTTCCACTGTAAGTGAAAGGTACTAAAAGGCTGTATCGAATGCACAAACAACAGTGGTGGCACAGAACAGGTGCTGTTGGGAACTCAAAATAGGAAGAAAGGAACTTGCATTTATGTCATGGAATCATAGAATCGCCCATGGGATTGGATGAGGGGAAGAAGCATCAATGGCAAAAAGGGGATTTAATTCCATTTTTATATCCTCATTTTATTTTTACTGTTTTCAAGCCTACTTACTTCATAGTGTGTCACATTCACTTTTAAGTTAGGTTAAAACTGTTAAGTGGCTTTGAGCCCCACTACTGGCCTGAGTTCATGACCTAGGGTGACAATTCAGTGTAGTGGTGAGGGAGTGCAGCCTTGCTGGAGATGCTATCTTTTGGGTGAGAACATTATACGGACGCTCCATCAGCCTGCTCAGGTGGATGTAAAAGATGCCATTATTCCTGGCACTCTTCCCAGAAGAATAGGAAGTTCTCCTGGCATCTTGGACAACATTCTTTCCTCAATCAACAGCACCAGAAATGGATCTGATTGTCCATCTGTTTTTGCTTTGTTGGACCTTGCTGTGCACAAATTGGTTGCTGTATCTGTCCACATAACAACATTGACTGCACTTCAAAAGACATCTATTGATTGCAAAGTGCTTTAGGATGTCCTGAAAGGCAATTTTTCTTATTCAAAATGCCATCTGGTGGCTAAGGTGTCAGCCGTGGCTCAGTGGGTAGCACACTCGCCTCTAAGTTAGCAGGTCGTGGGTTCAAGTCCCACTCCAGAAGACTTGAGCGTAAGATCTAGGCTGACACTCCCAGTGCAGTGCTGAGGGAGTGCTGCACTGTCAGAGGTGCTGTCTTTCAGATGCGACGTTAAACCGCTGCCCCATCTGCTCTCTCAGGTGGACATAAAAGATCCCATGGCACTATTTTGAAGAAGAGCAGGGGAGTTCTCTCCGGTGTCCTGGCCAATATTTATCACTCAACCAACATCACCAAAAAACCCAAATTATCTGGAGATTATCTCATTGCTGTTTGTGGGACCTTGCTGTGCGAAAATTGACTTCCGCATTTCCCACATTACAACAGTGACTACACTTCAAAAGTACTTCACTGGCTGTAAAGCGCTTTGGGACATCCTGAGGTTGCGAAAGGCGCTATAGAAATGCGAGTTTTTTCTTTCTTCATCCAATTGCTATGCAACAAGCCAACAGACAGCTTCACAGAGAGCTCCTACTTCACTCCCGTGGAGCTTAGCAGACACCTCACAGGCAGGGGCAATTAGATTCCTCTGTCCTGTGGTTAACTGGTAACGGGCTGACAAAATATCAATTAGCTCCTGGCAGAAAGCCATCAACATAAATTGATAGTTAATTAAAACAGTTGCAGTTTCAAATTCTGTACAGGTGCGTGTCTTCAGCAAAGAGTCAGCTGTTGTCTGATAATTCCTATTGTTTGATCAGCGGACTTTAAATGCCCTGCTTGACAGAGTCAGTTTAGAGGCAGCAAAATGATGGGACGTGAAAGAATAAGATTACCGAATTCACCTGAACCAGGGCTCTGTCTTTCAAAATGGGTAAGACTTATATTTTTCAGAAAAGAGCTCACTTTGGGTAATTAACCAACTACATAGAAATTACAACACGGAAACAGGCCATTCGGCCCAACCAGCCCGTGCTTGGTGTCTATCCTCCCCATGAGCAGTATCCCAATCCCATGTGCCCGCCCTGTTCCCATATCCCTTTATTCCCTTTACCTAGCCTGTTCCTCCAATTCTGGCCTCATGCTCATCCCTGATTTCAATCGCTCCACCATTGGCGGCCGTAGCCTTCAGCTGCCTGGGCCCTAAGCTCTGGAATTCCCTCCCTAAACCTCTCCGCCTCTCCACCTCTCTCTCTCCTCCTTTTAAGACGCTCCTTAAAACCTACCTCTTTGACCAAGCTTTTGGTCACCTGCCCTAATATCTCCTTAGGTGGCTCAGTGTCAAATTCTGTCTGATAATCACTCCTGTGAAGCGCCCTGGGACGTTTTACTCCGTTAAAGACGCTGTATAAATACATAAGAATTAGGAGCAGGAGTCGGCCATTCGGCCCCTCGAGCCTGCTCCGCCATTCAATAAGATCATGGCTGATCTGATCTTGGCCTCAACTCCACTTCCCTGCCCGCTCCCCATAACCCTTGACTCCCTTATCATTCAAAAATCTGTCTATCTCCACCTTAAATATATTCAATGACTCCGCCTCCACAGCTCTCTGGGGAAGAGAATTCCACAGATTCACGACCCTCTGAGAGAAGAAATTCTTTCTCATCTCCGTTTTAAATACAAGTTGTTGTTGTTGTATATGTTGACTTGGTCTCTGCGTCTCTCACTATCTCTGGAAGTAAATTCTACAGCATCACAACTCTGTGTAAAAATGTTTCTCCTCCTCTCCTAAATCTCTTACATTTAATCTTATATCAACTGTCCCCTCGTTCTAGACCCCCCAACCACTGGAAACTGTTTGTTTCTATCTACTCTGCCCCATCTCTTCTTAATTTTAAACACTTCTGTCAAATCACCCCGTAATCTCCTCTGTTCTAAAAGAAGGAACAAACTTGCATTTATATAGCGCCTTGCACATCCTTGGGGCATCCCAAAGCGCTTCACAGCTACTTCTGAAGTGCAGTCACCATTGTAATGCAGGCAAGTGCGACAGCCAATTTGCCCACAGCAAGATCCCACAGACAGCAATGATCTGTTTTTGGTGTTGTTGGTTGAGGGATAAACGTTGGCCCAGACACGGAAACAGCCCGAAGTATTTGTGTCACTCGAGTGTGACTTACTCGGGGAAGATTGTCTTCTTACTGTGCTTGGCATAACTGAATGCCTGGGCACAGCACGTGGAGAAAGAGCCACTGGGGACCGTTCCACACCTGTAACGAGCTGACTCAATTTTCCGTCCATTTGTATTAATCGACAGAAAATCAGGGGGACTGTGGTGTGTGATCCCCCTTGCCCAATATTCCTCCTTGCTCTGTGCCCAGGTCATCCCTTATAGTAAGGGTAATAAGAGGAACATCTCCCGTCCCACAATTACTATTTATATGTTAGATTTCCACTCTGGTTTGTGCTGAATACTTTGTGCTTCATATCTGTACTGCATTTGTGAAATAAATATATTGGTTAGCCTGGTCTGTCTATCTGAGTGTACTCTTATTGGTGACAACAATAAACAAATAGACTGTAACTAAAAAAAACATTAAAAGAAACTTAACAAATGAAATTAAAATTCCATTGCCGGTGGTGATGAAGCACTCCAGTCCCTGCAGTGCCCACCGGTCGCGGAAGGCCTTGAGTGTGCCGGCGGACACCGCGTGCTCCATCTCCAGGGCCATCCGGACGTGGCCGCGGGAGAGAGGCAGGCAATCGGGATGAACGACCCCCTCGACCGCCCGCTGCCTGGACCAGTTGATGGCTACTTTGGCCAGCCCCAGGAGCAGTCCTACGAGGAGGTCCCCCGACCTGTCTGCTCCCCTCCGCACCGGGTGACCAAAGATCAGGAACGTGGGACTGAAGGGCAGCCCCTTCAAATAATGGAAGAGAGGCTGCAACCTCTCACATTCCATATATCTATCTGAGTGTACTCTTTTAGTGTGGGTGGCTAAACAAATTGTCTGTAACTTAATAAAACTTTAAATAAAACTTAACAAATTAAATTCAAATTTGGTTAGCCGGGGTGATGATGCACTCCAGTCCCCGCGGCGCCCACCAGTCGCGGAAGGCCTCAAGTGTGCCGGCGGGCACTGCGTGCTCCATCTCCAGGGCCACCCGGGCGCGAACATGGCCGCGGAAGAGAGGCAGGCAGTCGGGCCGAACGACCCCCTCGACCGCCCGCTGCCTGGACCAATTGATGGCTTTTTTGGCCAGGCCCAGAAGCAGTCCTATGAGGAGGTCCCCCGACCTGCCCGCTCCCCTCCGCACCAAAGATCAGGAGCGTGGGGACTGAAGGGCAGCCAAAAATCGAGGAGCAGCCCCTTCAAATAATGGAAGAGGGGCTGCAACCTCTCACACTCCATATATCTATCTGAGTGTAAAGCCCTCTATTTTCAAAATGAGACCAGTAGAATCCAGTATGTCTCCTTTAATTAAAACCATAAGGAGACACTGCAACAGCCCAATGTCATCAAACAAACAAAAACTGTCCTCTTTTTCGAGGGGCACAACAAATTACAAAAAGTTCAACAAAAACGAAGGAAGTTTCTAATTTAAATAACTATCATTTTTCCTGTCCATCAAACACTCTGGTCCCTGTGGTGCCCATATAATACAGTATGCAGATTACTGCAAATTGGCACTTGTTGTTCCACCAGGTCATGCAACTCTGCAAAGCCAGTCACCGGCCCCGACAAGGTCTGTTCACCGATGTGAAACAGTTGAAAGACAAAACAGTTCCAGAAAAGCCCGGAATATCGTAGCGTTAATTGAAAATGAAGACATGCTTATCTAAATCGTGGCACGGTTTAGGAGAATCCTAGCATTGGGGTGAGGTTTGCTTAACAACACCGAGAGATTCTGTGTACCTGGATAGCTTGGTGCATTGAGGGGATGGAGAGAGTTTATGAGCTTTGGTTGTAAGGGATAGTCATCTGAGGGAAGGTATGGCATCTGGGAGTGGGGATTTGGTGTTCTTCCGCATTGTCTTGGGATGACATTGGTTTGGGTCAATGCACCTTTGGCAAGATTTGGTGCATGATATCGCCATCACATCTGACTTTCTCTAGTCATCGCCCCCATCAAGGGTCTTACAGCACAGAAGGATTGTATATATATGTGAAAAGGAAAGATTTGCAGGGCTATGGGGAAAGAGCGGGGGAGCGGGACTAATTGGAGAGCTCTTTCAAAGAGCCAGCACAGGCACAATGGGCCGAATGGCCTCCTTCTGTGCTTAAGATTCACTGGTCATGCTGCACCCAATTAGGGATACATTGGCCATCTAACATAATTCAAGAGTAATTAGAATTGTAGCTTAATCCATGTAAGTATGTACTTAACACTTCGCCCAATACCCGAGCTACACAGGGATGATATCTCGACACGTGAAATTTATACCATATTTATTGCAGAACTACTTTAGTGCTATGTAAGTGCATATTGTTCCTGGTTGAAGTGGCTTTTTCATAATCTTGTGTCGGAACATCCCTTGGGAGTAATCAATGTTGCACAAGTTGCGTCTTACTATACAAAACCATTTTTCTGAACCTGAATTGTTTTTCTGGACTCCAATTTTACGATGTGCAATGTATGGTGCATATATTTGCATTCATTATCATATATTACTGTAAAAGAGTTCATTTAAAGGAGCACGTTTGAATATTGTCAATTAACTTTGGATTGGTTGTCAGTGCTAAGCTATGGTGACTTTTATATGGTGTCCCTGGATGAACAATAAATGATGGAGCTTAACATGTAACTTATCTAGAAATAGGTTAGTCAGAAAAACAACCCCACATAGTGAAAAATATCTTTACAAAAGTAAAAGCCATGTGACCGAACATTGTCAATTATATAATGACTATACCGTACATTTTTTTAAATTGTATTTTCTAGTTAGTCATTTTTAAATCACGCCTGTAATATGATGTTGGGAGTGGAGAGCTGTTCTACTTCTTCCTATATACCTATCTCCATTAAACTGATAATGGTCTTTGTATTAAGGCAGTGAAATTAAAATGTGTGTATTTCAGTGCCCCTCCAATTGCTTTATAGAGGATTTAATCATCGTACGCACAACAATTAATTTATTTTCCAGGACTGCAGTGGGATGGTTGCAGGTAAAAAATAAAATGACAGTGGGGGGAGAAGTGGGCTCCTCGTTGCTCCATTTTATGGGTGGAAAACGAGGGTGAAAAGGACCGATTTTGTGGCACAATGTCCTGTGGCCAGTCTGTGCCTGCGGTCCAGGCGCCACCATGTTCTTAAAGGCGGCTTTCCAGGTGTCCATGGTGCTCACCTTCCGAACATCTCCTTATGTGGCTTGGTGTCACATTTTGTCTGATGATCGCTGCTGTAAAGCGCTGTGGGATATTTTTACTATGTGAAAGCCGCTATATAAAAAGAAATCGCTACATGTCACGCTACAGAACGTGACTCGACATCGTTGTCTGTCTTTCCAGTTTTTAAAAAAAAAAACACAAAAAAAAAACAAAAAAGAAAGTTAAAAGCTCAACTGCAGACGGCAGGATTTGACACGTTGGACCCCCTGTGACCCATCTCATTGTCTTAGCTGTACTCTGATGTGTCTTTGATGTAATGCCTCCCTAACAGATTGTATCTCTGCAGACAAATTGCTCTCTGTGTATATATACTGTGTAATAGATTCCCTCATTGTACCTTTACCTGACGAAGGGGCAGCAGCTCCGAAAGCTCGTAATTTTAAATAAAACTGTTGGACTATAACCTGGTGTTGTGCGACTTCTCATTTTTATAAAAAGAAAGACAGACTTGCATTTCTATAGCGCCTTTCACGACCACCGGACGTCTCAAAGCGCTTCACAGCCAATGAAGTACTTTTTGAAGTGGAATCACTGTTGTAATGTAGGAAAACGCAGCAGCCAATTTGCGCACAGCAAGCTCCCACAAACAGCAATGTGATAATGACCAGATAAGCTGTTTCAGTGATGTTGGTTGAGGGATCAATACTCGCCAGGACACCGGGGAAAACTCTCCTGCTCCTCTTCAAAATAGTGGCCGTGGGATCTTTTACATCCACCTGGGAGGGGAGATGGGGCCTCGGTTTAACGTCTCACCCGAAAGGCGGCCCCTCCGACAGTGCAGCAAGTTGTTGTTGTTGCTGCTGCGTGCGAGACCCCACTGGTGACACAGAGCTTCGGAAAGTTCCGGCTTGTGTGTTAAATAGCATTGTAACAAAACAAACACATTTTAGTCTCCTCAATCTAACATCAAAGGTTGTGTGGGATGATTCAGTAGAAATCTCCCCCTTTCTCACAAAAGAGCAATCAGTTGACTCGCTGTTGCATTGACGATTCAGATATTTTGTTCCGTCTGCTTGTGGTGTATGAGAATCTATGCAGCCGAGAGAATGGAGTCAGCTACGGGCTTTTAATTCTTCTCTGATAAAGAGATTTGCTTCATCTCGCTGGGTCTGGCTTCATCTCCTCTGAGAGGTCTTGAGGAAAGAGATAGATTCTTGCTCAGGCTGTGAGCTGGAAATTCAAACCTGACTTTTCCTGGTTTGCCTTCAAGATGTTGATTAAAACGGACCTCCGCTATCACTTCAGATGTGACCCCCTTTGATCATCTGTTCTCTGCTCTTTGCTACAATAACAAAAGAAAATTAGAATATCTAATTGCAGCTTCTCTCTTTGTAAATCTCCAGAACACAGAATCATAGAGCACAGAAGGAGGCCATTCGGTCCATCGTGCCTGTGCCAAAACATCTATTTTTATTTCTGCTGAAAGACAGAATTCATATCATCCTGCCTGTGCTGCCAGTTCTCCAAGCTCGTTATCGAAGATACTTGAAGGGGGAAAAATTGCAGGGCTATGGCAGGGGAGCGGGACTAATTGGACAGCTCTTTCAAAGAGCCGACACAGGCCACAATGGGCCAAATGACCTCCTTCTGTGCTGCATCATTTTGTGAATCTATGATTCAATGATGAGATTTGCCGTTGCAATGTTTGAGAGAAAGGCCAAACCTGTCCTTATGGACATACCCTGCATGTATATTTCTACCCCATAATTCTCCTTGTAAGGGTTAGCCATGGCTCAGTGGGTAGCCACTGTTCACGTTCCCTCACGTTCAGTCAGGAGGTCATGGGTTCAAGTCCCACTCCAGACACTTGAGCGCATAATCTAGGCTGACACTCCCAGTGCAGTGCTGAGGGAGTGCTGCAGTGCTGGAGGTGCCATCTTTCGGATGAGACGTTAAACCGAGGCCCCGTCTGCTCTCTCGGGTGGACATAAAAAAATCCCAAGGCAGTATTTTGACGAAGAGCAGGGGAGTTCTCCCTGGTGCCCTGGCCAATATTTATCTCTCAAGCAACATCAATAAAACAGATGATCTGGTGATTTTATCTCATTGCTCTTTGTGGGATCTTGCTGTGTGCAATTTGGCTGCCGCGTTTCCTACATTGCAGCAGTGACTCCACTTCCAAAAGTATTTCATTGGCTTTAAAGCACTTTGGGACGTCCAATTAAGTACTTTTGAATCATAGAAGCTGCTGTAATGTAGGAAAACGATTGATTCATCTATGGAATATGTAAATTTGTAGGTTATGATGATCAAGTTCATAACTGAAGTTCACTACACTCGAGGCCATCGATTTATGTGCTGCTTTGGAGTGCGGGGCCTTTACTGAATAAAATCAATTCTCTAGGAAGAAGCTAGGAGATAAATCACCTTGGTGTGTATTGGCCAGGAATTCTGGGCTTCGGCTCCTGTTTGAACTGTACTGATGATCAGGATCGACTCAGTGAGTGTTATATCAAGAATGCTCAGGACAGATACAAAAGCAGAAGAAGAAATAGGCCTGGAATCAAACCTTCAGATGTCAATGAAAGAGCCTTAAAGATTACATGAGGCAAGGGCCTGAAGATAGAACAGATTAACTGCATGTTACCATGTCATTTCCTTAATCCCTGTGGGGATTAATTTAAGTTATTTTTGAGAAAAAAAAGAGATTGATAAATGTCTGGTTATTCCAAGAGATAAGGGGTGTGGGGGCATTTGAATTTTAAATGGATGCGAAGTTGATCAGATGCCTCTAATCGATGTTTGAAAGCAGTGGTAACAACGTTGCTTTAATATGTTTACAACGGGGCAAGGAGAAGCTGTCGCATTCAGAAAGCAAAGAAATCTTACGTAAGGGCAGTTTGCACAGATTGACATTAGAGAGCATTTAGATTAATACACACCACAAATCAATCCAAATAAAGACCTCATAAACTCACGTAACGTCACCTGCCCCCACTCCTATCCCAGACCTCCTGCTCCTGAAGCCCTCTTTCCAGCTTTAATCATCTCCAGACTCGACTATTCCAATGCTCTCTTGGCCAGCCTCCCGTCCTCCGCTCACTGTCAACTTCAGCTCATCCAAACTTTACTGCCCGTATCTTCTCTCGAACCAAGTGTCACTGGCCCATCAACCCTGACCTTGCTGATTCCTGCTCCCCTAACGCCTCAAATTCAAATTTCTCATTCTTGTGTTTAAGTCTCTCCACCGTGTCCCTATATCTGTAACTATCTCCAGTGCAACAACCCCCTCCTCTCCTGTAATCTCCGTTCCACTAACTCCTGGTCAAATATTGCTCCCTTTCCAATGGCAACTCTGCAATTTTTCCCCAATTTAGGAACTGACAATTAGCCATACGTACAAAGTACCAAGTGCTAGTTAATTCTTGACCTTTACTCACTAGTGTAACTTACTATCCTAACCATAGTGTTTGTATTTCTTAGTGGTAAGCTGTTAGGGTTAAAAGAAAGAACTTGCATTTCTATAGCACCTTTCATGACCTCAGGACGTCCCAAAGCACTTCACAGCCAATGAAGTACTTCATTGGCTGTATGGTCACTGTTGTAAGGTGGGGAAGTGCAGCAGCCAATTGTGCACAGCAAGCTCCCACAAACAGCCATGAAATACATGACCAGATAATCTGTTTTTTTTAGTGATGTTGGTTGAGGGATAAATATTGGCCCAGGACAACGGGGAGAACTCCCCTACTCTTACTTTGAAATAGTGGCCGTGGGATCTTTTACATCCACCCGATGGAGCAGACGGGGCCTTAGTTTAACGTCTCATCTGAAAAATTACACCTCTGACAGTGCAGCACTCCCCTGGAGTGTCAGCCTAGATTTTTGTGCTCAAGTCTCTGGAGTGGGACTGGAACCCACAACCTTCTGACCCAGAGGCGAGAGTACTGCCCACTGAGCCACGGCTAAAACCTTAAGGGGTTTCCTCAAATAGGAGGGGGAATTAAACACGTTGAAATCTATGCCTGACCTTGTGTATTGCCGAATAATGCCGGAATGAACAGGATAACGTTTACTGTGCAGTTGGTAATTGACAAAACCGATGGAATTTCTCCCCCCATCCCCTCTCTGTCTGGCTTTGCTCTTCACTCTTTTCTCCCCTCGGAATAGGGGGGCCGAGAGGGGAGGGGCAGGCAGGGGGAGGGGCAGGCAGTGGGAGGGGCAGGGGGAGGGGCAGGCAGGGGGAGGGGCAGGCAGTGGGAGGGGAAGGAAGGGGGAGGGGCAGGGGGTGGGGCAGGCAGGGGGAGGGGCAGGGGGAGGGGCAGGCAGGGGGAGGGGGAGGGGCAGGCAGGGGGAGGGGGAGGGGCAGGCAGGGGGAGGGGCAGGCAGGGGGGAGTTCAGACCACAACGTTACCTCTGTTCTACTTCGTCTCCTGTAATTTAAATGGTCCCTTTGTGAATTACCGCGGGATATTTATCTACGTTAATGGCACTATCTTAACACAAGTTGCTGTTACACCTTGAAATCCATGCCTTCAGCTGCCTGGGTCCTGAGCTCTGGAATTCCCTGACTGAACCTCTCCGCCGCTCCACCTCTCTCCTCCTTTAGCTCCTTAAAACCTACCTCTTTGACCAAGCCTTTGGTCATCTGCCCAACTTTCTCCTTTTGTGGCTCGGTGCCTAATCTTTTGTCTTATAACACTCCTGTGAAGCACCTTGGGACGTTTTACTACATTAAAGACGCTATATAAATAAAGTTGTTGTTGTTGTTGAAATTGCACTGTGTGAAATCAGTAAATATCAAACCTGCTTGTGACTCCATTAACATTGTCGAGTGTTGAACAAAGGCTTGGGGTAATGCAAAGCAAGCTGACTACCAGGTCATAGTCCTTGCCATCGGAAGGGCAGATAAAGGTGAAGGAGGAGATAGCTGCAGATGGAATCCAGCCAGATTAGCATCCTGATTATTTTGGGAGTCAACCTTTTGGCCATTTGCTTAAGCAAAGTCCAAAATCCATGGGGGGGATTATGGGTTAATCCTGAGGGCAAATTAGGTTGGATTGGCTGGGAAAAGCAGACTTAACCTCTGGGTCACTAGTCATGGTCAATCTCATTCCGAGGATATTAGGTGCAGCATAAGTCTGATTAGCCAATGATAGATTATCCTTCTCACTGGCTGCATTGCGATCTCATTGCTGGTGCACGTGGGTTGAGTGATTTGCTCAGACATTACTACCTCCTACTCTAATCATTGAATCCTATTCAACCCAACTGATCTGGAGAACCAAGAATATTACAGCAGGAATCTGAACTGGGCTATTGAGCCTTGAAATCATGTTATCCTCATTTAAGATGCTCCTTAAAACCTACCTCTTTGACCAAGCTTTTGGTCATCTGTCCTAACATCATCATATGTTGCTCATGTCAAATTTTGTCTGATAACGCTCATGTGAAGCCCCTTGGGATGATTTACTATGTTAAAGGTGCTATATAAATGCAAGTTGTTGTTGTTGTTAGTAAATATTAATTGGGTTAGCGAACAGATCAATATAATATGAATATGGTAAGTATTTGCAGAGTCAATAGCAAAATACTGCGGATGCTGGAAAACTGAAATAACAACAGAAAATGCTGGAAAAACTCAGCAGGCCAGGCAACATCCGTGGAGAGAGAAACAGAGTTAACGTTTCAGGTCGAAGACCCTTCGTCAGAACTGAGAAAAAAGCAGGAAATGAAACAGATAAAAAAACAGGTGGGAGGCTGGGAGAAGGAATAAAAGAACAGGCCACCAACCTCATAGTTCCCCAACCCCGCACAGCCCGCTTCTACCTCCTTCCCAAGATCCACAAACAGGACTGCCCCGGTAGACCCATCGTTTCAGCCTGTTCTTGCCCCACGGAACTTATCTCTTCCTATCTCGACTCTATTTTTTCTCCCCTTGTCCAGTCTCTTCCCACCTACATCCGCGACTCCTCTGACGCCCTCCGCCACTTTAACAGTTTCCAGTTTCCTGGCCCCAACCGTCTCCTTTTCACTATGGACGTCCAATCCCTCTACACCTCCATCCCCCACCAGGATGGCCTGAGGGCGCTCCGCTTCTTCCTTGAACAGAGGCCCAACCAGTCCCCATCCACCAGCACCCTCCTCCGCCTGGCTGAACTTGTTCTCACATTGAACAACTTCTCCTTTGACTCCACTCATTTCCTCCAAATCAAAGGTGTTGCTATGGGTACCCGCATGGGTCCTAGCTATGCCTGCCTTTTCGTGGGATATGTGGAACACTCTTTGTTCCAGTCCTACTCGGGTCCCCTCCTTCACCTCTTTTTCCGGTACATTGATGACTGTATCGGTGCCGTTTCCTGCTCTCGCCCTGAACTAGACAATTTCATTCACTTTGCCTCCAATTTCCACCCTTCCCTCACCTTCACATGGTCCATCTCCGACTCTTCCCTCCCCTTCCTCGACTTTTCCGTCTCCATCTCTGAGGATAGATTATTGACCAACATTCACTACAAGCCTACTGACTCCCACAGCTACCTGGACTACACTTCCTCCCACCCCGCCTCCTGTAAGGACTCTATTCCCTTCTCCCAGTTTCTCCGTCTCCGCCGCATCTGCACCGACGATGCCACCTTCCATACCAGTGCTTCCGACATGTCTTCCTTTTTCCTCAACCGAGGATTCCCCTCTACCGTGGTTGACACGGCCCTCGACCATGTCCGTTCTATCTCCCGCACTTCTGCCCTCACCCCGGCCCCTCCCTCCCGGAACTACGATAGAGTTCCCCTTGTCCTCACCTTTCACCCCACCAGCCTCCACATTCAACGGATCATCCTCCGCCATTTCCGCCACCTCCAACGTGATCCCACCACCAAACGTATCTTCCCCTCACCTCCCCTTTCAGCATTCCGTAGGGACCGCTCCCTCCGAGACACCCTAGTCCACTCTTCAATCACTCCCAGCACCCCTTCCCCCTCGCCCGGCACCTTCCCGTGCAAGCGCAGGAGATGCAACACATGCCCTTATACCTCCCCCCTTCCCACTCTCCAGGGCCCCAAACACCCCTTCCAGGTGAAACAGCGATTTACTTGTACTTCCTGCAATTTAGTATACTGTATTCGCTGCTCACGATGTGGTCTCCTCTACATTGGGGAGACCAAACGCAGATTGGGTGACCGCTTTGCGGAACACCTCCGTTCAGTCCATAAGGGTGACCCCGAGCTCCCGGTCGCCTGTCATTTTAATTCTCTGCTCCACTCCCACTCTGACCTCACCGTCCTCGGCCTCTGGCATTGTTCCACGGAAGCTCAGCGTAAGCTCGAGGAACAGCACCTCATCTTCCGATTAGGCACTTTACAGCCTTCCGGACTCAATATCGAGTTCAACAATTTCAGATCATAACCTCGGCCCCTACTATATATATTTTATCCACACTTTTGGTTTGTGCCTTTTCCCTTTTATTTTTCTCTCTCCCCCACGGCAGCTGTCTTTCATTCTGCCAGCATTTCACACTTCACACTTCTGAGCCATCTTTTGTTTCTTAATCTGTCCTATTACCATCTCGTCTTGCCTTGAGCATCTCTTAATGTCTCTACTTACCATAGACCACCCCTTTTGTTCTTTTATTCCTCCCCCCAGCCTCCCCCTTGCTTTTTTATCTGTTTCATTTCCTGCTTTTTTCTCAGTTCTGACGAAGGGTCTTCGACCTGAAACGTTAACTCTGTTTCTCTCTCCATGGATGTTGCCTGGCCTGCTGAGTTTTTCCAGAGTATTTGCAGAGTGTTCATTTCAACGTCCCAGTGTCCCCCAGTAACTTGCCCTGGGAGGAACATTTTGATGAGAGATGTGTTGCTCTGTGCTGGGCTCTACTTGTTCCTCTGTTGATAGTGCACCAGTTTCTTGGGATCCTTATAGGCCCCTATATTGGGTAACATGGACCAAGTGTCTGTTTCTGTCAATGCACCCGTCTGATACACCGGTATTTTTTGGCACAAGTCACAGTAACTTTCTGTGCTAGTATACCTCCGTTCTCGATGTAAAAGTTACCTGTGTTGAACCAGTGCTTATTGATATTGATTCCTGTCCGCATTGACAAAATGATTGAGAGGCAAATCCTTTTGAGTACAAACATTATAATACTTTAATGATCAATCAAGGTGACAATGGTAACTTAATTGCTTCACCATAAACTTGCATTTATATAACACCTTTCAAAACTTGGGACAGCCCAAAGCATTTTACAGTCAAACAAGTACTTTTTAAAGTATAGTCACTGTTGTGATGTAGGGAAATGTAGTAGCCAATTTACACACAGCAAGATCCCACAAACTGCAATTATATAAATATCCAGATAATCTTAATGATGTTGGTTGAGGAATAAATGTTGGCCATAACACCAGGCGAACTCCTCTGCTCTTCTTCAAATAGTGGCAGTGGGATCTTTTATGTCCACCTGAGAGGGCAGACAGGGCCTTGGTTTAATATGCCATCTAAAATACAGCACCTCCCGACAGTGCAGCGCTCCCTCGTGAATGCTGGCCTTGCCGGCGATGCCCAGATCCCGAGAATGAATCAATAAAAAAAGAAAGCACATCTATTGGGGCTTTATGGGCAGGGAGAAACTTTGCAAAACCTTGCTTCAGGAAATTTAAGTAGATTAGGTAGCGTCCAAGACGGTAACTATATAGGGTCTGTGGAAGGAGTAGGCTTTGATGGATTATCTGGTTGTTTTGCTTTCTCATGTTGCTCCTTTGTCTGCCTTCCTATTGCCACATGGAATAAAACCTTCCGACACGTCAAAGAGCTCAGTGCAAAAAATAGCTACTCAAAGTATTGATGAAATTTCTCACTCTAAGAGCTCACTCTTATGGTAAACAGCGGCATTGCGTGTGTTTGTGACTCCTTTCCTCAGTTTAGTCTAAGGGAAATCTGGTACACAAACTCCTAAAAATAGTATATCATTGAGGACAGGATCAAAGGAGAGCATTGTCCTTCATGTGGAGCTGAAAGATTTATGTTTCATATTTGGAACCGAGAATCCCTCTGACTATTTTAAAAATGAAGGAAATCCCATGTGTCGAAACGAAGAAGCGAGTGTTGGGAATCTGATATCCCACTGGAGAACATGAAATACAATCAAACAGAGAGCAGATGGAATAAAAACAGAAAATGCTGGAAATACTCAGCAGGCCAGGCAACATCGGTGGAGAGAGAAACAGAGTTAACATTTCGGTTCGATGACCCTTCGTTAGAATTAGAATAAGTTAGAGATTTTACAGTGTCACAGTTTTTAAAGAAGTGGAGAGCCAGGGAAAAGGGGAGGGAGGAAAGAATGGGCGGATGCCCTCCTTCTGCGCTGTACTATTCTATGATTCTATGAAAGAACAAAAGGGAAGGTCTGTGATAGGGTGGAGGACAGGAGTAATTAAATGGCAAAGGGGATGATGGTGTGAGGCAAAAGGGGCAGTAATGGGACAAGTAAAGAAACAAAACATGGGTCCAGAGGGTTGTAAATGGCAGCAGCAGAACTATTACCAGCAACTGCCGTCTGAAAAAATGGTGATTATGATGTGAAATTGTTGAACTGGATATTGAGTCCGGAAGGCTGTAAAGGTGCCAAATTGAAAGAGGAGGTGCTGTTCCTTGAGCTTCACTGGAACAGTGCAGGAGACTGAGGACTGAGAGGTCAGAGTGGGAGTGGGGCGGAGAATTCAAAAATTAAAAGGGCAAGCGACCTGAAGCTCAGGGTCACGCTTGTGGACTGTTTCTCTCTCCACAGATGCTGCCTGACCTGCTGAGTATTTTCAGCATTCTCTGTTTTTATTTCAGATTTCCACAATCTGCAGTATTTCGCTTTTGTAGAGAGCAGATGTAAATAGCACTGAAATAATCCCAATAACATCGAACAGAAAGTTTACATCTAATTGTTCCCTTGAGAAATTTCATCAATACTTTGAGTAGCATTTTTTTGCACTGCCCACCTTTGCACAGGCCGGCATGTACTCTATAAAAAAAAACCTTCATCACCTCTATTAAATCTCCCCTTGACCTTCTCTGCTCGGAGGAGAACAATCCCAGCTTCTCCAGTCTCGTCCCATAACTGAAGTCCCTCATCCCTGGTACCATTCTGGTAAATCTCCTCTGTTTCTTTCCCTGGGTTCTATAATACCCCCTACCTTCCCCTTCCAGTTCACACGAAGGCTTGTTTCCCGCAGCATTAACCTGTCTTTATTTTTAACGGATACTGTGTGCAACTTTCAAGCATTTTCTGATTTTAAAAATTTACAATTCTTTTTACTTTTTATCTGTGATATTTTTGCAGGGCAACTTGCATTTACACAGTACCGTAAGAAGTAGGAGCAGGAGTCGGCCATACGACCCCTCGGGCCTGCTCCGCCATTCAATAGGATCATGGCTGATCCGAACCTAGACTCACGTCCACTTCCCTGCCCGCTCCCCATAACCCTTAATTCCCTTATCAGCTAGGAAACTGTCTATCTCCGTTTTAAATTTATTTAATGTCGCAGCTTCCACAGCTCTCTGAGGTAGCAAATTCCATAGATTTACTACCCTCTGAGTGAAGAAGTTTCTCCTCATCTCAGTTTTGAAACGGCAGCCCCTTATTCTAAGATTATGCCCCCTAGTTCTAGTCTCACCCATCAGTGGAAACATCCTCCCCGCCTCCACCCGATCAAGCCCCCTCACAATCTTATATGTTTCGATAAGATCGCCTCTCATTCTTCTGTATTCCAATGAGTAGAGGCCCAACCTACTCAACCTTTCCTCATAAGTCAACCCCCTCATCTCCGGAATCAACCGAGTGAACCTTCTCTGAACTGCCTCTAGAGCAAGTATATCTTTTCTTAAATATGGAAACCAAAACTGTACGCAGTACTCCAGGTGTGGCCTCACCAGTACCCTGTATAACTGAAGCAAGACTTCCCTGCTTTTATACTCCATCCCCCTTGCAATAAAAGCCAAGATTCCATTGGCATTCCTGATCACCTGCTGTACCTGCATACTAACCTTCTGTGTTTCATGCACCAGGACCCCCAGATCCCTTTGTACTGTAGCACTTCGCAGTTTCTTTCCATTTAGATAATAACTTGCTCTTTAACGTAAAAAATCATCCCAAGGCACTTCACAGGAGCGTAATCGGACAAAACTTGATGTTGAGCCAAAGAAGGAGACATCAGGACGGGTGATCAAAAGCTGGGTCAAAGAGGTAGGTTTTAAGGAGCGTCTTAAAGGAGAGAGAGCGATAGAGAGGTGGAGAGGTTTAGGGAGAGCATTCCAGAGCTTGAGGCCCAGGCAGCTGAAGGCACGGCCGCCAATGGTGGGGTTGCACAAAGGCCAGTGTGAGCGCGGCAGAGAGTTTGGAAGGGGGGAGGGGGTTGTGGGGCTGGAGGAGGTCACACAGATAGGGAGGGGTGAGGCCATGGAGTGATTTAAACACGGGGATGAGAATTTTAAATTGGAGGCTTTGGGGGAACTGGGATCCAATGTAGGTCAGCGAGCACAGGGCTGATACACAGCAGTAACTCAAACATCACAAGGCATTATAAAGGAGTTTTTGCACTGCCAGCTTGGGCCAGTTTGGGAAATTATGCACCCTCCGGCCTGTGAGTTTCCATCCATTCAGTGCTGCAAGTGCCGAGGTGTAACATTTCCCCTTGTACAAGTGATTAAGATGTGCAGTCCAAATCAATAAATCTCAGTTTGCCACTTGTCTAATTTATCATTGAGTAACTTTTCCAAGAACAGCAATATAATCAGCAGCTATCGAAAGGTCGATTTTTCTAGGGAAAAATCACACTGTCAGGCCACTTTGTACAATGCCTTCACAAACGTTTTTCTGCTCTTAATTATGGAAAAACCCTGAGCTTCCTCAACCAGCTCCAGAATGTTCCATTTCAGTTGTAAAGTTAATTATTGTGGGTTTTAACACAGTGACAAAAGGAGAGAGCAAGAGAGAAGTTGGATTGATATAGCACCGTCCACAAACTTGGGACATCCCAAAGGGCTGGACTTCTGAAGTGCCGTTCCTGTTCTAATGTAGGGCAATGCAGCAGGGAATTTATACACAGCAAGATCCCACAAACAGCAATGAGATAAATGACCAAATAATCTGTTTTGGTGGTGCTGGTTGAGGTATAAATGTTGGCTCGGACAACTGGAGACCTCACCTGCTCTTCTTCGAATAGTGCCGCAGGATCTTTTGCGCAGAGGGCAGATGGGCCCTCGTTTAACGTCTCATCCGAATGAGGCCGCATAAACAGTGCAGCACTTCCTCAGTACCGCACTGGGAGTGCCAGCCTAGATTATGTGCTCAAGGCTCTGGAGTGGGGCTTGAACCCACAACCTTCTGTTCAGAGACAAGAGTGCTACCCACGGAGCCACAACTGACCCCTATAAAAGATCAACCATGTAGTGTAGGACTGGAGTCACATTTTAATTTTTTTTTAATTTATTCATTCACATTTATTGCCCATCCCCAGTTGCCCTTGAGAAGGTGGTGGTGAGCCGCCTTCTTGAACCGCTGCAGTCCGTGTGATGAAGGTACTCCCACAGTGCTGTTAGGGAGGGAGTTCCAGGATTTTGACCCAGCGACGATGAAGGAACGGCCGATATACTTCCAAATCAGGATGGTGTGTGACTTGGAGGGGAACTTGGAGGTGGTGATGTTCCCACGCGCCTGCTGCCCTTGTCCTTCTAGGTGGAAGAGGTCGTGGGTTTGGGAGGTGCTGCCGAAGAAGCCTTGGCGAGTTGCTGCAGTGCATCCTGTAGCTGGCAGATGGTTCCTGCAGGCCAGACAGGGTAGGGGCGACAGGTTCCCTTCCCTGAAGGACATTAGTGAACCAGTTAGGTTTTCACAACAATATGGCAGATTTCATGGTCTTGCTTCTGGTACCAGATTTATTGAAAACACTTTCACATAGCAAGATGTGAACTGGCAACCCCTGGTTTGCAAGTCCAAAATCGCATGCACTGCACTACCATATCCATTGTTTGATTGCAGCTAAGGCTAAACAGGTTATAGGTAATAGTGGATATGTGTCTTGTTTACCTGTACACAAGGAAATGTGTTTCTACACTCTTTTCCTGAAGATGCTGATTCATGTTGGGGTACAGTTTCATGGGTGCTAGCAGTGCCCCCTCTCCCCAGAGGGGCGACTGTAGCCATTTGATCATGTGTGAAGATCAGCAGCTATTTGACCCCGGAGGGCATCACAGCTGAGCCAAGTTTGGTTCTGCCCTCAGCTAATGTCACAGGGTCATCGAGCAGCAAGCAAGAGCAGGAACGCCAGGCTTCATTCTCCCTCCCTCTCACAAAGGCAACTGTGACACTGCGCAGAACAGAGGGGGTTAACATCTGGGAGTGCCCTGTTCAGGACTGAGGCTGTGCCATCAGGACGAGCTACAATGGAGTGTTTGAAAGGATGCTGTTCCTGTTTGGGGTTGTTAGCCTGGATCTTCCAATCAGCAATATTTCATTGCCAGTGGAAACCCATTTAGAATAAACAGACGTTTAAATAATGGCGATGGGCGAGTGCAGGCCACCATGTATGTGAGTGCATCAAGCTACACGTCACAAGGTTTTAGCAGTTGAAAGTACTGCTGGTTCTAAAAATAAACCATTGATTTTCAGTCCACACATCTGGTATGAATCATACTTATCAGTCACAGCACCTGTAATGCTTTTCAATGCCTGGAAAAACTGCAGGTTTAATCTAAATGAAACAGACCAATTCTAAATCATCTGATTAAAAAGTCCGAACTGTATTCTATCTTTCATGAGTTCTTTGGAAAACTGCAAATTTCAATTCTCCAATCAAGCAATCCAAATTCTTTTTTTCCCCCTCGCATTTACAAAGACTCTTGGCAGAGTTCTATTGAAGCACGGTCACAATAGAAAAGGAGATGGGACATAGCTGACGTCTATGTTTAACTGTTACCTTGCTGAATAAAAGGGGGGACCCCCTTGTGTGATTAGCACATTCATCACGACCAACAGCAAGTGGTTGGGCTCGAGTCTGCATCCTGCAACCAATCCCGTGAATTACTCCTCTTGCTGTTCGAGGACTGCTCCGAGGCAGTACAAATGGCGGTATATGAATCATAACTAAAGGGCTAAAAGGTTTAAATTATGAGGACAGGTTGCATAGACGAAGTTTGTATTCCCTTGAGTATAGAAGATTAAGAGGTGAACTCAGTGGTAGGGAAATTATTGGAAAAAATTCTGGGGGACAGAATTACTCTCCACTTGGAGAGGCAAGGATTAATCAAGGATAGTCAGCATGACTTTGTCCGGGGGAGATCATGTCTGACCAATTTGATTGAATTTTTCGAGGTGTGTGGATGAGGGTAGTGCGGTTGATGTGGTCTACATGGACTTCAGTAAGGCTTTTGACAAAGTCCCGCATGGGAGAATGGTCAAGAAAATAAGAGCCCATAGGATCCAGGGCAACTTGGCTCATTGGATCCAAAATTGACTTAGTGGCAGGAGGCAGAGGGTGATGGTCGAAGGTTGTTTTTGTGACTGGAAGCCTGTGTCCAGTGGTGTACCGCAGGGATCGGTGCTGGGTCCTTTGCTGTTTGTAGTGTACATTAATGATTTAGATATGAATGTAGGAGGTATGATCAGTAAGTTCGCGGATGACACGAAAATTGGTGGAGTGGTAAATAGCGAGGAGGGAAGCCTCAGGCTACAGGACAATATAGATGGGTTGGTCAGATGGGCAGAACAGTGGCAAATGGAATTTAACCCTGAAAAGTGTGAGGTGATGCATTTTGGGAGGACTAACAAGGCAAGGGAATACACAATGAATGGTAGGACCCTAGGAAGGACAGATGATCAGAGGGACCTTGGTGTGCATGTACATAGATCCCTGAAGGCAGCAGGACAGGTAGATAAGGTGGTTAAGAAGGCATATGGGATACTTGCCTTCATTAGCCAAGGCATAGAATATAAGAGCAGGGAGGTTATGATGGAGCTGTACAAAACGCTAGTTAGGCCACAGCTGGAATACTGTGTGCAGTTCTGGTCGCCACACTATAGGAAGGATGTGATTGCATTGGAGAGGGTGCAGAGGAGTTTCACCAGGATGTTACCTGGGCTGGAGCGCTTCAGCTATGAAGAGAGACTGGACAGGCTGGGGTTGTTTTCCTTAGAGCAGAGAAGGCTGAGGGGGGACCTGATTGAGGTGTACAAAATTATGAGGGGCATAGATAGGGTAGATAGAAAGGAACTTTTCCCCTTAGTAGAGGGGTCAATAACCAGGGGGCATAGTTTCAAGGTAAGGGGCAGGAGGTTTAGAGGGGATTTGAGGAAAAACTTTTTCACCCAGAGGGTGGTTGGAATCTGGAACTCACTGCCTGAAAGGGTGGTAGAGTCAGGAACCCTCACAACATTCAAGAAGCATTTAGATGAGCACTTGAAATGCCATAGCATACAAGGCTACGGACCAAGTGCTGGAAAATGGGATTAGAATAGACAGGGCTTGATGGCCGGCGCGGACACGATGGGCCGAAGGGCCTCTTTCTGTGCTGTATAACTCTATGGGGGAAAAATTCAGCTGCTTGCGCCTCCCGTTAGCGCCTTAAGAGGGCGCTAATGGGGCGTAAAGCAGCTAACGCCCGGGCGCAGCGCCGCCCACGCCTCCCGAAAAATTTAGTGGGAGGTTAGCGGCGGCGGCAGCCGGTAGCGCCCTGTGGCGCTGCGCCGCCGGCGATGACGTCATCGCCGTGCGCAGCACCCCGCTCGCGCCCCGGCCGTGATCTTCAGTCGCGCCCCCTGATTTACTGCCAGACGCTATGTCCGACGGGTTCAGGGAGGCGTACGTGCGGCCGGGGCGGCGATATTTAAAGTGGAGGTGGCAGGCGGCCATTTTTGTTGCTGGCCGCCTGCCAGCACCTGCCCCCGGCCCCCGTGAAGCCCCCCCACCGTGAAGTGCCGGCTGCGCTCCAAGAGCCCGGCACTTCTCTTGAGTGCCGGGCTCTTTTGCCGGCACTCCCGATCCCTGGGGGCCCAGCTGGGCCCCGGTTCGCGCTGCGCAGGGTGCCTCCCCTTTAAGAAGGGGAGGAAGGCCTGCAATACCGCGGCGCGACGTGCCGCAGCGCGTGGCGCTGCGGCACGTAGCGCCAGGATATTCACTCGCAGCGCCCCAAGAGGGATGCGGGCTGCTTCCAGTTGCGCCCCGCTTCCCTCTTGGGGCGCAACCACTGAAGTTCCGGCGCGGGGCCGCTAATTTTTTCGGGGCGCTAAAAGTCGCGCCCCGGCGAGGTTAGCGCCTCAAATGGGGCGCGACTCAATTTTTACCCCTATGACTCTATGATTATAATTGTGGTGTTTAAGATGATTAAAGGATTTGATAGGGTAGATAGAGAGAAACTATTTCCTCTGGTGGGGGGAGTCCAGAACAAGGGGGCATAACATTAAAATTAGAGCCAGGCCGTTCAGGGGTGATGTCAGGAAGCACTTCTTCACACAAAGGGTTGTGGAAATCTGGAACTCTCTCCCACAAAAAGCTGTTGAGGCTGGGGGTCAATTGAAAATTTCAAAAGTGAGATTGATAGATTTTTGTTCGACAAGGGTATTAAGGGATACGGAATCAAGGTGGGTGGATGGATTTGAGATGTAGATCAGCCATGACCTAATTGAATGGCGGAACAGGCTCGAGGGGCTGAAAGGCCTCCTCCTGTTACTATAACAAATCACTTGCCCTATTGGAGTGAGACTGTAGCTTAGTGGTAGCATTCCTGTCTCTGAGTGCTTTGTTATAGGAATAGGATTAGGGCATGAGATAATGACCATATAATCTGCTTCTTCGTGATGTTGGTTGAAGGATAAATATTGGCCCCAACATCAGTGAACTCCCCTGCTTTTCTTTGAAATAGTGGCCAAGGCCATGGAATCTTTTACATCCACCTGAGAGGACAGACGGGACCTCGCTTTAACATTTCACCCGAAAGACGGCACCTCCGACAGTGCAGCACTCCCTCAGTGTTTTACTGCAGCTGTTTGTATGCTTGCACAAATACTGAAGTAGACCTTTTGGGAAACTGACCTGAAAGGAGCAGAATAATCTCGGGCGAGTCAATGCCATCACAGCAGAAATAGCAAAAGTGTTGCTCAAAGTTAGTCAGCAATGCTCTGCGCCTGTCCATGCTCAATGGGATGAACCCAATTACACTTGGCAAAGTCTTGGGGGGAAAAATTGAGTTGCGCCTCCTTTGGGGCGCTAACTTCGCCGGGGTGCTACTTTAAGCGCTCCGAAAAAATTAGCACCCCCACGGCCGAAATTCATCGGTAGTGCCCCAAGAGGGAAGCGGGGCGCTACTGGAAGCACCCCACCTCCCTCTTGGGGCGCTACAAGTGAATATCGCGGAGCTACATTGGCGCTGCGGTATTGCAGGCCTTCCTCCCCTTCTTAAAGGGGAGGGACCTTGCACAGCGTGACCCGGGGCCCACCTGGGCCACCGGGATCGGAGCGCTGGCAAAAGAGCCCGGCACTCAAGAGAAGTGCCGGGCTCATGGAGCGCAGCCAGTACTCCGCAGCTGGCAGGGGGGAGGGGGGGGGGGTGCTCAGGAGGCCAGGGACAGCAACGGAGGCAGGTGCTGGCAGGCACCTTGCCTTTAATTAGCACCACCCAGGCTGCAAGTAGGCCCCCGACCCCGTCGGACATGGCGTCTGGCAGTAAGTCAGGGGGCGCGACCGAAGATCGCGGCCGGGGCGCTGCGCAAGGCGATGACGTCATCGCCGGTGGCACAGCACTGCGGGGCGCTAACGGTTACCGCCACCACTAACCTCCCGCTGAATTTCGCGGAAGACGTTGGCGGCACCGCGCCTGGGCGCTAGTTGCTTTGCACCCCATTAGCGTCCTCTTAGGGCGCTAATGGGAGGCGCAAAGCAACCGAATTTTTCCCCCTTGGAGAATAAAAGGGACAATTAAGAACTCTGCCAACTGGAATGCCATTATCCATGTGTTTTCAAATTAGTTTCAACTAATATCTGGAATAACAGATGACTGGGGGGAATTTCAGATGTGTCTAATGCTCTGATCTGGTTTTGAAGTAGTATACAATCAGTAAGGCAGTGAGTATTTATAAAAAACCCTAATGATCCTACTCAGACACACATCTGGAGCATCCATTAACCATCTGTTACTTTCTTTATCATATATAAAGAAAGACAGACTTGCATTTATACAATGTTTTTAACGACCTCAGGACGTCCCAAATTGCTTTACAGCCAATGAAGTACTTTTGAAGTGTGGTTGCTGCCGTAATGTAGGAAACGCAGCAGCCAATTTGCGCACAGCAAGCTCCCACACACATGAGATGAATGACCAGATAATATGTCCTAGCGATGTTGGTTGAGGGATAAATATTGTCTGGGACACCAGGGGGGAGAAATTCAGTATCGCCCCATTTGGGGCGCAATTATCGGCCGGGCGCAAAGATTAGCGCCTGCCGCTAATTATCGCCTCCGACTGCAAACTTGACTTTTATCGCCCCTCGAGGTGATTGGAGCGCTAAATCAGGCGCTGCACATCTGTCTTAAGGCGTAAAGGCCGAGGAGCGAGGCACTAACTCAGAGTGCTGGCGAAGCTCATGTGATGTCAGTCAGCAATGGAACACAGACTCAATGGTGCCGGCCAGTTCTTAAAGGGGAGGGTTGATCTTGCTTTCCATCCACATCCTTCTCATTGCAGCCTTGAATCTCGGCCTGGAGAGACCTGTACATCAAATCTGCTGGAAAGAACAATGGAGAGTACCAGGGAAAGAGCTCAGAGTGCAGCCCCCACAGTCTCTTCTAAATCGATACAAGGAAGGGCAAATCAAAATGAACCTGCAAAGTGCTGCTCAGTACCCAAAACTCCTTCACACAGCGTTGAATCTCTCTAGAAGTCTCTCTCTTTCTCTCTCAGAATGCGCGGTTCAAAAATGTCACCAACAAAAAATGGCAGGAAGCAGTCGCCTTTAAATAGCGCTCCCCCAGTCCCTTCCTGACTGCAAAACGCTCCCCTCAACCTGTCGTTGCTAGCGGCAGGCGGTAAGGCAGGGGGCGCCACTCAATATCCGCACCGGGGCGCTACCGGGGCGTTGCACACTCGACTGACGTCACGATCTGCCGGCGCAGGAGATTGTGGCGGTAGTGTTTAGCGCCGCCGCAAAATGTCTAGTTAATTTCGCGAGCGGCGCAAACATCATCGCGCTCCGGGCGCTAGTTGCTTTGCGCCCCATTAGCGCCCTCTTAAGGCGCTAACGGGAGGCACAACCAACTGAATTTTTCCCCCCAGGGATCTATTACGCCCACCTGAGAGGGCAGACGGGGCCTCGGTTTAACGTCTCATCTGAAAGACGGCACCTCTGACAGTGCAGCACTCCCTCAGCACTGGCACTAGGAGTGTCAGCCTAGATTAACAGGCTCAAGTCTCTGGAGTGGGGCTTGAACCCAAACCTTCTACCACTGAGCCACGGCTGACACTGTTGGGTATTATGTCATTGTTGGGGTTGCCTGGGAGTAGGGTGACATGCACAGGTGAGGAAGCTGTTGATATGAGCAGTCAAGGCACATGTGATGAGAGAATTAGGGGACAGTTGTTGCCTTTGCTTTCCAATTGAGCTAAAGAGCTTGAGCGTCCTGAGCATGTAATGCCAGCTGAAAGCTCGCAGTGACCATCAGTATCAAAGCAGCCACTCCAGAAAGATGTCTTGCCTGCGCTGTGCCATGGAAACCTAGGACAGAATATAAAACAAACACAAAAAAACGAGGAACACACGACCTTGGAAACACGAGCCCTTACAAATTCAGCCTGTTGTTGTAAAAGCATCAATTTAACTCAGCAGGAAACTGAGATTTTGCTAATAATTTGAAACAAAAAAAAAATAAAAAGCACTCTGTGAAATCCCTCGGCAATTCTATGAATTACTTTCTCCCTAACCTGAGCATCTTAGAGCCATTTATTTGGTTCAAATCTGCAGTAAAGGTTGCAAAGACTAATTCACATCCATTAGGTGAAATAAGAGATAACTTGCAGTGAGCATTGATGGATTGTTAATATTTCATGTTGGGTTATAAGCCTGTACAATACTATTATCTATCTTCCGAATTAAGATAGGGAGACTTGTTTGTCGTTGTTAAAACACTGATCTGCCCGGCAGTGGTACTTCCCATCTCCCCCATGAGAGACCAAGTTGCCAAAAGGCCCATTATTTAATAATGTGATAAAACCCAGCTCTGTAGATCCAATGATTTCTATCCATCGCTAGAAAGATTTGTCTGAATAAAAATTCTTCTCCATTTCTGATTGTTTTACACTTTTTCTTTCTTTTCTGTTTCCGCTTGCTCTCACGACCTGCTTTTCTCACATTTTTCTGTGCGTTTCGATGAGTTTGTCCGTCTCTCTGTTACCCTCGCTTTCTGCTTCGTTGCACTCAATCTGTCCTCCGTGGTCTGGTTCTATTCCTGTAATCAGGTTCCAGGACGATTGTTGGAATCTCTTGGCTGCCTTTTACCATCTGCCTGCTCTAAATCCATCATCAGTTATCATTATTATTTACCACTTCCCATTCTGGACTATGACTTTCCCCTTTTCAACCTCACCCCTTGAATTTCCCTTGTTTTCTTGCCCTGTGATTTGAGTCAGTTCACCAACACAGAGTTATTGACTATTGGACCGTGCCATCCAGGCTGTTATTACGGCCCCCATTACCACAGTGTTATTTTGGACCGATTTTAGCGCTCACTCTTTGTCAGTTGTGGCTCAGTGGGTAGCACTCTCTCCTTCCAGAGTCAGAAGATTGTGGGCTCAGGTCCCACTCCAGAAGTGTGTGCTAGGTGCGGACACTCCAGGTGGACGTCAAAGATTCCATGCAACTATTTCGAAGAAGATCAGGGGAGTGCTCCCTGTGTCCTGACCAATAGTTACCCCTCAACCAACATCACAAACAAGTTATTGTCACATTGCTGTTTGTGGGAGCTTGCTGTGCACAAGTTGGCTGCCACGTTTCTCTGCATATGATAGTGACTGAGCTTAGAATCATAGAATCATAGAATGATTGCAGCACAGAAGGAGGCCATTCGGCCTGTCAAGCCCGTGCCGGCTCTCTGCAAGAGCACTTCAGCAAGCCCCACTCCCCCGCCCTTTCCCCGTAGCCCTGCAATTTTTTTTTCCTTCAGGTACTTATCCAATTTCCTTTTGAAAGCCATGATTGAATCTGCCTCCACCACCCTCTCAGGCAGTGCATTCCAGATCCTAACCACTCGCTGTGTAAAAAAGATTTTCCTCATGTCGCCTTTGTTTTTTAAAAATTTGTTTATGGGATGTGGGCGTCGCTGGCAAGGTCAGCATTTATTGCCCATCCCTAATTGCCCTTGAGAAGGTGGTGGTGAGCCACCTTCTTGAACCGCTGCAGTCTGTGTGGTGAAGGTACTCCCACGGTGCTGTTAGGGAGGGAGTTCCAGGATTTTGATCCAGCGACGATGAAGAAACGGTGATATACTTCTAAGTCAGGATGGTGTGTGACTTGGAGGGGAACTTGGAGGTGGTGGTGTTCCCATGCGCCTGCTGCCCTTGTCCTTCTATGTGGAAGTAGTCACGGGTTTGGGAGGTGCTGCTGAAGAAGTCTTGGCGAGTTGCTGCAGTGCATCTTGTAGATGGTACACACTGCAGCCACGGTACACCGGTGGTGGAGGGAGTGAATGTTTAAGGTGGTGGATGGGGTGCCAATCAAGCGTGCTGCTTTGTCCTGGATGGTGTCGAGCTTCTTGAGTGTTGTTGGAGCTGCACTCATCCAGGCAAGTGGAGAGTATTCCATCACACTCCTTACTTGTGCCTTGTAGGTGGTAGAAAGACTTTGGGGAGTCAGGAGGTGAGACACTCGCCGCAGAATACCCAGCCTCTGACCTGCTCTTGTTGCCACAGTATTTATGTGGCTGGTCCAGTTAAGTTTCTGGTCAATGGTAACCCCAGGATGTTGATGGTGGGGGATTCGGGGTTCTTCTGCCAATCACCTTAAATCTGTGTCCTCTAGTTCTAGACCCTTCCACCAATGGGAACAATTATTCTCCATCTACTCTGTCTAGATCTCTCATAATTTTGAACACCTCTATCAAATCTCCTCAACCTTCTCTTCTCTAAGGAGAACAGCCCCAACTTCTCCTGTTTATCCACATAACTGAAGTCCCTCATCCCTGGAACCATTCTTGTAAATCTTTTCTGCACCCTCTCTAAGGCCTTCACATCCTTCCTAAAGTGCGGTGCCCAGAATTGGACACAATACTCCAGTTGAGGTCAGACCAATGTTTTATAAAGGTTCATCATAACTGCCTTGCTTTTGTACTCTATGCCTCTATTCATGAAGCCCAGGATCCTGTATGCTTTTTTTAACCGCTTTCTCAACCTGCCCTGCCACATTCAACAATTTGTACACATATACCCCCAGGTCTCTCTGTTCATGCACCCCCTTTAGGATTGTACCCTTTAGTTTATATTGCCTCTACTCATTCTTTCTACCAAAATGTATCACTACACATTTTACTGCGTTAAATTTCATCTGCCACGTGTCCGCCCATTCCACCAGCCTGTCTATGTCTTCCTGAAGTCTATCACACTCCTACTCACTGTTCACAATACTTCCAAGTTTTGTGTCATCTGCAAATTTTGAAATTCTGCCCTGTACACCCACATCCAAGTCATTAATATATATCAAGAAAAGCAGTGGTCCTAGAACCGACCCCTGGGGAATACCAGTGCATACCTTTCTCCAGTCCGAAAAAACAACCGTTCACCACTACTCTCTGTTTCCTGTCACTTAGCCAATTTCGTATCCATGCTGCCACTGTCCATTTTAGTCTATGGGCTTCAACTTTGCTGGCAAGCCTATTATGTGACACTTTATCAAACGCCTTTTGGAAATCCATGTACACCACATCAACCGCATTGCCCTCATCAACCCTCTCTGTTACCTCATCAAAAAACTCAATCAAGTTAGTTAAACACGATTTGCCCTTAACAAATCCGTGTTAATTTTATCCCGGATTATAGTTTCTAAAAGCTTCCCCACTACCGAGGTTAAACTGACTGGCCTGTAGTTGCTGGGTTTATCCTTACACCCTTTTTTGAACAAGGGTGTGACATTTGCAATTCTCCAGACCTCTGGCACCAGCCTCGTATCTAAGGAGGATTGGAAGATTATGGCCAGTATCTCCGCAATTTCCACCTTTACTTCCCTCAGCATCCTAGGATGCATCCCATCCAGTCCTGGTGACTTATCTACTTTAAGTACAGCCAGCCTTTCTAGTGCCTTCTCTTCATCAATTTTTATCCCATCCAGTATCTCCATTACCCCCTCTTTCACTGTGACTTTGGCAGCAACATCTTCCTTGGTAAAGACAGATCCAAAGTATTCATTTTGTACCTCAGCCATGCCCTCTGCCTCCATGCGTAGGTCTCCATTTTGGTCCCTAATCGGCCCCACCCCTCCTCTTACTACCCTGTTTACTATTTATATGCTTATAGAAGGCTTTTGGATTACCTTTTATGTTAGCTACCATTCTATTCTCATACCCTCTCTTTGCCCATCTTATTTTCTTTTTCACTTCCCTTCTGAACTTTCTATATTCAGCCTGGTTCTCACTTGTATTCTCAACCTGACATCTGTCATACACCCCCTTTTCTGCTTCATCTTACTCTCTATCTCTTTTGTCATCCAGGGAGCTCTGACTTTGGTTGCCCTACCTTTCCCCCTCATGGGAATGTACCTCGACCGTACCCGAACCATCTGCTCTTTAAAGGCAGCCCATTGTTCGATTACAGCTTTGCCCGCCAATCTTTGATTCCAGTTTACCTGGGCCAGCTCCGTTCTCAACCCACTGAAATTGGCCCTCCTCCAATTAAGTATTTTTACTCTAGATTGCTCCCTGTCCTTTTCCATAGCTAATCTAAACTTTATGATACTGTGATCACTGTTCCCTAAATGTTCCCCTACTGATACTTGCTCCACTTGACCTACTTCATTCCCCAGAACCAGATCCAGCAATGCCTCCTTCCTCGTTAGGCTGGAAACCTACTGATCAAGAAAGTTCTCCTGAACACACTTCAGAAATTCTTCCCCCTCTCTGCCCTTTACACTATTACTATCCAGTCTATATTAGGATAATTGAAGTCCCCCATTATCACTACTCTATAGCTCTTGCACCTCTCTGTAATTTCCCTGCAAATTTGCTCCTCTATATCCTTCCCACTAATTGGTGGCCTATAGAATACACCTAGTAGTGTAATGGCACCTCTATTGTTTCTCAACTCTAACCAAATAGATTCTGTCCTTGACCCCTCCAGGACATCCTCTCTCTCCAGCACTGTAATATTCTCCTTAAACAATACTGCCATCCCAACTCCTTTCTTTCCTTCCCTATCTTTCCTAAACATCTTATATCCAGGAATATTTAATACCCAATCCTGCCCTTTTTTGAGCCAGGTCTCTGTTATCGCCACAACATCATATTCCCATGTGGCTATTTGTGCCTGCAGCTCACCAACCTTCTTTACTATGCTTTGTGCATTTATACACATGCACTGTAAACCTATCGTAGACCTTCTTGTATTCTCTCTTAGTCTGACCCCACCTAATACTGTACTATTTCTTACTTTAGTGCTATCCGTCTCTCCCAATCCTTTGTGCCCTTTGTTTCTCCTTTCTAATGGTACATCTGGTGCCCATCCCCCTGCCAACTTAGTTTAAACCCTCCCCAACAGCACCAGCAAACCACCCCTGCGAGATATTGGTCCCGGCTCTGTTGAGGTGCAACACGTCCGGCCTGTACAGGTCCCACCTCCCCCAGAACCGGTCCCAATGCTCCAGGAATTTGAAGCCCTCCCTCCTGCGCCATCTCTCCAGCCACACATTCATCTGCTCTATCCTCCTATTTCTATACTAACTAACTCGTGGCACGGGAGCAATCTAGAGATTACTACCTTTTTAAGGTTCTGCTTTTTAATCTCTTTCCTAGTTCCCTGAAATCTGCCTGCATCACCTCATCCCTCTTTCTACCTATGTCATTGGTACCGATATGGACCACAACCTCTGGCTGTTCACCCTCCCCCCCTCAGAGTGTTCTGCAGCTGCTCAGTAACATCCTTGACCCTGGCACCAGGGAGGCAACATACCATCCTGGAGTCACGTCTGCTGCCGCAGAAACGCCTGTCTGTTCCCCTAACTATCGAATCTCCTACCACTATTGCTTTCCCGATCTTCCTCCCCCCCCACCCCCCTGTACAGCTGAGCCACCCGTGGTGCCATGGACTTGGCTCTGGCTGTACTCCCCAGAGGAACCATCGCCCTTGCCAGTACTGAATACTGGTTACAGAGTGAGATGCACTCAGGGGACTCCTGCACTATATGCCTGGTCCTCCTTGTCTGTCTGACGGTTACCCATTCCCTCTCTGCCTGCACACTCTTATGCTACGGGGTGACCACCTCCTGAAACGTGCTATCCACGTAGCTCTCAGCCTCGCGATGCACCGCAGTGACGCCAGCTGCTGCTCAAGCTCTGAAACCTGGAGCCTGAGCTCGTCCAGCTGACAACACTTCCTGCACATGTGGTTGTCCAGGACACGGGATGCATCCTGGAGTTCCCACATGGTACAAGATGTGCATTCCACGGGAATGGGGTGCCCTGCCATGCCTCTATTTAATAGACTATTAACTAACTTAACAGAAATAAATTCAAGACTTTCAAGAGAAGCAGTCACCAGCTACTCACCTATCAGCTCCTTCCGTTGTGCTGACGGCACTTTAGGTTTTTTACCTGACGCTCACGCTCCTCGGGCTCTGGGCTCTCGGGCCTACCTTTTATCTCTGGCCGCTCCTCTCACTCTCCCGCAGGTCCGCTCTCGGGCCTATTAAGTATAGTCCTTGGGTTTCTGTGGCTGCACTCCTCCTTTTCAGTTGGATGTCTCACCCGCCTTCCGCCTCTCCACCGAATTCCTGCTCTTACCAAATTCCTCCACTCTGCTTGCGTTCACCCAGCTCTGTCTCCAAGCTCTGTGCTCCAAAGTACTTGAAAAGTACTTTATTGACTGTCAAGCGCTTTGGGATGTCCCGAGGTCATGAAAGGTGTTTTATAAAAGCAAGTCCTTTCTTTCTTCACTAGAGAGCAGGTGGAAGGAATCAACACCTTCCGGAGAGGAGAGGAGAGAAGAGGAAATTAGGAAAGCAAAAAAACAGTCAGTGCTCTGTTGCTGCCTCTAGACTGCCAAAGAAAAGCCTGCAACAGGTGGTGTGGACAACTCACGTGGATGGGAAAAATAGACTTCACCACAGCGGGCAGAGTGAGTGAATGTTTCATTTGTATTTAGAAGCTGCAGGAAGCTTGGGGGAGAAACCGGGAGGTATTGAGATGTGAACATGTGATTGTTCTAACTCACCCTCCACAGCTTCAAGTGAACGAAATTGAAATTCTAATTAACAATTACAGAAAAGCAACCTGGACCAGTCGATAACTAATTATAGAATTAGATTAAGCTGATCCAATTTTTTTTCTTAACGTGACAACTGAATTTATATTTTAAAGTTTCATCCACCATGATTTATATCTGTATCAACATGGATTCAATGTAACCATTGCAGGGTTATCATTTTTAAGTTTATGCTTGTTTTCCATTGATATATTGGGACCAAAGATAGATTTTTTTACTAAAATAAGTAAAACTTCTGTTAAGCTAACTGGTTGCAGAATTAGAGGAGCGCAGATATCTCTGGGTGGGGGGCTTGTGGGAGGGCTGCAGGAGATTACAGAGGTAGGAAGGGGGCGAGGCCATGGAGGGATTTGAAAACAAGGATGAGAATTTTGAAATCGAGGCGCTGCTTAACCGGGAGCCAATGTAGGTCAGCGAGCACAGGGGAGATAGATGTACGGGACTTGATGCGAGTTAGGACACAGGCAGCCGAGTTTTGGATGACCTCAAGTTTACGTAGGGTGGAATGTGGGAGGCCAGCCAGGAGTGCATTGGAATAGTCAAGTCTAGAGGTCACAAAGGCATGGATGAGGGTTTCAGCAGCAGGTGAGCTGAGGCAAGGGTGGAGATGGGACCCACACTTCCCTGCTAGCAAGGAGATGGAGAGCACCTTGCTGCACAGCATTGGGGCCATCCCTCCTAGAGAGGAGGTCTATGAGCCTCTGCCGTCTATTCTCCATAGAGACCATGTGCTCCTGTGAGTGGCAAACCAGCTGCTCCATGCAGGAGGCCATCCTTTCCATGGAAGAGCCTACAGTCGCCATCGCCTGTGACACAGTGGTGCTCATGTTGGACTCCTCCATTCTCTGAACATTTGTAGACATCGCAGTCACAAACCCTGTCAGAGCCTCCTGCACCTCTTGCTGCACCTCCGGGATCGCCCTCTCTCTGGATGGCCCCCGAGGCTCAGCGTCTGCATGCAGCTGAGCAGAGCTGGGAGTGTCCTGCTCCCTCCGGCGAGGAGTCTCCACTGCAGTCCCTGTCTCCACCATCTGCTCTTGCTCACTCGTGAGTTGTGAGACACCAGGTGACAACACTACTCTATCTCGCGTGGGACCTACCGAGGTGTGCGTATCTGCGCTGGTGCTGGGTGATGGGTCTGGTGACGGTGCGTCCTCAGAGGCTGGAGGCTCCTCTGAGGAGTCGTCTTCCTCTTCCTCCTGGATAGTGGAGGGGGCTCTTGATGGACCTGTAGGAGAGTAAAGAGATGAGTTAGATATGTCATATGAAGAATGGGCACAGATACCGTTATGCACATGATGAACATTCACTGGCCACTGACATCAGTCCCTATATGAGTGACTACTGTATGCCATGTGGCTGTATGAGATGTAATTCTGTCACCAGGTTGCTGAGATGTCCCCCTCTCTCCGTCTCCCACCTCCAGCTGCTCGGCGACTCCAGAGACTTCCAAGGCAGCCTCCTCAGCTGATGTTAGGATGGCCAATGATGGTGTACCACCTCCGGTTCTCCTCCTCTCGCTCTTATTGTGGGTTCTCTTTTCCTGCAAGGAGGGAAAGAAGAGAAGTTTGAGTGAGAGTGATGGAATGAGTGTAAGGGATGGATGGGTTACATCTATAGAGTGTGACTGTGAGGGAGTGGGGTGGCAATGCCAAGTAGCCTCCTTGTGTGTGGTTAGTTGGTGTGATTGCATTAGGATGAGGGTGAGTGTGAGGGGTGGCTAGTCAGATGGTGATGTGATAATGTAGAGAGAGAGAGAGAGAGGGATGGGTGAACGTTCAAGGTGTGTTGGTGTGAGTAATGATGTGCAGGAGTAGGGCTAGGGAAGGTAGAGTGATGGGGATGTGATGAGAGGCACAGCAGGATGAAGTTGAGTGTGGCTTTGCACTCACCTTTCCTGATTTAATGAGATAATTGAAATGTTTGCGGCACTGCACCCAGGTCCTCCTGAACACATCCCTGCTGTTCACCTCCTCTGCTATTTGGAGGCAGTCTAGTTTTGTCACCTGGGGAGGTCTCTTCTGCCCATTAGAAGGGAAGAGGATCTCGTTGCGTGCTCTGACTCCCTCCACAAGGACATAGAGGGAGTCATCGGAGAACCTGGGTGCAGCCCTCTGTCTCAGTGTAGTCATGTTTGGCTCTATTTCCAGCAGTCCAGTTGTGCAGTGTGCTGCCTGCACCCTCCTAGATGAACCTTCACATGTAATGTAGCCACGGCTCCTTTAAATATCCCGGCTGGAAACGCATCATCGCTGATGTCATCAGACCCGCACCATTTAATCGGGCCGGGAAACGCGCAGGGCGGCCTTAATAGGTGCCATTAACGCAAAGTCGCTCTGAGGAGCAGCCTGGAATCAGGAACGGGATCGTGACCCTGCCACGGACACCGCCCAGGTACGGAAATTTCCGGCCAGCATCTCCGACAGTGCAGCACTCCCTCAGTACTGCACTGGAGTGTCAGCCTAGATTATTGTGCTCAAGTCCCTGGAGTGCGACCTGAACCCACGATCTATCTGACTCAGAGCCATGGCTGACACCTTCACACAGAGCAGAGGAGAGTTTCCAGTATGAGCCCGTGCTGCCGCCTTGCACCACTCCAGTGGAATGGCTGCCAAACCAGCGCCTGCAGTATAAAGGTGCCAAAAGATGTCATAATATATGTACACCAAGAGTCCTAAGAAGGTTAAGGATAAGAAGTTAACTTGCCCCCTCAGCTGGTTCTATTTAATCTCTATTTTTCAATTAGCACTACAACTCGTCGCCTCTATTTTAAGATTTCCATTTGTGCTATTCAACTTGTAACCTGGGCCACTATCCATCACACTGCAGGTCCAAATATAACCTCACACCCATCAAACTGTCCCTGAGTTTCAAACTATTCAGCTCTTTTAGAAATAGATCGACTAATTTGGCCATCACTGCAATTGATGGAAGTTCATTCCATCAATTAACAGCACTCAGAAAATAAATTCAGTTCTCCGCTCCCATTTTCCAATGGTGGTTTTCTATTTCAAGGGAATTTACATGACAGCTAGATGGATAGAATTGAAAAGCAGGGAAGTTATGTTAAACTTGTATCGACCCCTGGTTACACCACACTTGGAGTTACTGTGCACAGTTCTGGTCTCCATATTGTAAAAAAAAAGGATGTAGAGGCACTGGAGAAGGTGCAATTTTCTTTTTACAAGGATGATACCAGAACTGAGAGGTTATAACTAGCGGGAAAGATTGAACAGGCTGGGGCTCCATTCTCTAGAAAAGAGAAGGGTGAGGGGCAGCCTAATAAAGGTATTTATAATTATGAAGGGGATTGATAGGGTAGACGTAGAGAAAATGTTTCACTTGTGGGGGAGTCCAAAACTAGAGGTCATAAATATAAGATAGTCACTAATAAATCCCTGATGCGGAGATGCCGGTGTTGGACTGGGGTGGACAAAAGTGAGAAGTCGCACAACACCATGTTATAGTCCAACAGCTTTATTTGAAATCACAAGCTTTTGATTGCCGTGATTGTCTTTCTGCCGAGGTGTGATAAAGGGCAGTTAGAAAGATTAACTGTAGTCGTCTGGCATTGTTCTCTGACTATATATGCTGTGCCCATATGTATTTCTTCACTTCACCTGACGAAGGAGCAGCGCTCCGAAAGCTTGTGATTTCAAATAAAGCTGTTGGACTATAACCTGGTGTTGTGCGACTTCTCACTAATAAATCCAATAAGGAAGGTTATGCTGATAAGGTGAGATGAAGAGGGGTGGGAGGAGGCTCGTGTGGAGCAGAATCACTGGCACAGACCAGTTGAGCCGAATAGCCTGTTTCTGTCCTGTACATTCTGTGTAATAGCTCTAGTGTTGATGGGGAGAAGTTTTGCTTCACACTGACGCCACAGTTTTCCTGTAAATGAATTCTTAGGGGGAAAAATTAGGTCGCGCCCCATTTGGGGCGCAAATATCGTCTGGACGCAAATATTAGCGCCTGGCGCTAATTATCGGCACTGACTGGAAACTTCACTTTTACCGCCCCGGGAGGTGAGTGGAGCGCTAAATCAGGCGCTGCACACCTGTCTTAAGGCGCAAAGGCCAAGGAGTGAGGCGCTACCTCAGAGCGCTGGCGAAGCTCATGTAATGTCAGTCAGCAATGGAACACACACACAATGGCACGGGCCAGTTCTTAAAGGGGATGGTTAATCTTGCTTTCCATCCACATCCTGTTCATTGCAGCCTTGAATCTCGGCCTGGAGAGACTTGCACATCAAATGTGCTGGAAAGAACAATGGAGAGTACCAGGCAAAGAGCTCAGAGTGCAGCTCCCACAGTCTCTGCTAAATCGATACAAGGAATGGCAAATCAAAATGAACCTGCAAAGTGCTGCTCAGTACCCAAAACTCCTTCACACAACGTTGAATCTCTCCAGAAGTCTCTCCCTCTCTCTCTCAGAATGCGTAGTTCAAAAATGCCACCAACAATAAAAGACAGGAAGAGGCCCCCTTTAAATAGTGCCCCCCCCCAGCCCCACAGCGATTGATAGCGTTCCAGTCTTCTGGTCGTTGGATGCGCCAGGCGGTAAGGCAGGGGGCGCCACTCAATTTCCGCTCCGGGGCGCCACAAGGGCGTTGCACCATGGAATGACGTCACAATCTGCGCGCGCAGGTGGTCGCAGCGGTAAAGTTTAGCGCCGCCGCACAATCTCTAGTTAAGTTCCCGAGCGGCGCAAACATCGCTGCGCCCGGGCGTTAGCGGCTTTGCGCCCCATTAGCGCCCTCTTAAGGCGCTAACGGGAGGCGCAACCAACTGAATTTTTACCCCTTAAACTCTTGTACAATAGCAAAATACTGCGGATGCTGGAAATCTGAAATAACATCAGTTCTGACAAAGGGTCCCAGACCTGAAACGTTGACTCTCTGTTTCTCTCTCCATAGATGCTGCCTGGCCTGCTGAGTGTTTCCAGCGTTTTCTGTTCTTAAACTCTTGTCGATTGTTCTCTAGATTTAGTGCAAAGGATTTCTGCTGAAATTGTTTTATGGGTGAAAAGCCCATTGATGATTGGGTAATTCCCCCGTCAATCACGCCTGGAGACTGCACTGCTGTAAATAACAGGAATTGATTTGACGCACATAATTTGTTTTCTGTAACTATCCTCCACTGGAGAAATAATCCTGCTTTTATCGCGAGTCTTTGCTGTAGTTTCGGTCATGAGTTCTGTTTGCTGTAATTCATAGAGACTCTGTTTAAATAGACTCTGTTTGCTGAGTAAATAGACACTGTTTTCTGTAAATCCTGACCGGCCTCCACTGAAATCAAACGGCGCAGATTAACCCTTTTGAGTGCTGAATGTCTTTTGGAACTTGCACGTTTTGTTAACCTCCAAAAATGATTTTTCTTATTTACAGTGGAGCCAATACTCACTTTGTTGTTTTTTCCTGGTGCCAACCCTATAAATTGCCAGATTTTATTGAATTTAATTTCAAAATTTGCACTGGGGGGATTTGAACTCCCAGTTGCTGGGTTTCTTAATCCAGTACCAAGAACCATGACACTACCACACCCTGGTACTGGATCAGCAACCCAGGAGTGGCAAGTTATAAAACTGCCCTTGCCAATGGGAGTCACATCAAAGTTATATTAGCTCCATGAACGATGTACACCGAGTCTACAGTACAAAAACAGGCCATTCGGCCCAACTGGTCTATGCCGGTGATAATGCTCCACACGAGCCTCCTTCACCTTATCGGAATATCCTTCAATTCCTTTCTCCCTCATGTGCTTATCTAGTTTACCCTTAAATTAATCTATACTATTCGCCTTAACCACTCCCTGTGGTAGCGAGTTCCACATTCTCACCACTCTCTGGTTAAAGAAGTTTCTCCTGAATTCCCAATTGGATTTATTAGTGACTATCGTTTATTTATGACCTTTAGTTCTGGTCTCCCCCACAAGTGGAAACACCTTCTCCACTTCTACCCTATCGAACAACTTTCATTATCTTAAAGACTTCTATCAGGTCACCCCTCAGCCTTCTCTTTTCTAGAGAAAAGAACCCTAGCCATTGGCGAGGGTGCAAACAAGATTCACAAGGATGATACCAGAACTGAGAGGTTATAACTTCTCGTGAGTCAACATTTTGTTTGCTGTCTGACATGCTCCATTATTATTCCCATGCTCCATCTGCTCCAACATCTCCTTCAATGTCATTGTGCAATTATGTTTAATTATTTTGGCACCAATGTTCATTACTTTGCGAGAGCCTGTAATGAAAGTAATTTGCAAATTATCTGTTAAAATGCTAATCGTGTGATGATATTATGGGACATTTTCAGCAATTCCAACAGCTATCCCACACAATTATACCACCTGCAACTTCGGAACTCCTCCCAGCCAGATCTTTACGAATTGTTTGTTATTATTCATTCTCGGGATGTGGGCGTTGCTGGCAAGGCCGGCATTTATTGCCCATCCCTAGTTGCCCTGAGAAGGTGGTGGTGAGCCGCCTTCTTGAACCGCTGGTCGTGGTTTGATACAACTGACTGGCTTACTAAGGAAATTTCAGAGGGCAGTCAAGAGTCAACCACATTGGTGTGGGACTGGAGTCACATATAGGCCAAGACCCGGGGGAGGACGGCAGGTTTCCTTCCCTAAAGGACATGAGTGACCCAGGTTTTTACAACAATCTGACAGCTTCATGGTCACTTACACCGATGCCAGCTATTTATTTCCAGATTTTTAAACAACTGAACTCAAATTCTCAAAAGCAAAATACTGCGGATGCTGGAAACCTGAAATAAAAACTGAAAATGCTGGAAACACTCAGCAGGTCAGGCAGCATCTGTGGAGAGAGAAACCGAGTTAATGGGCTGGATTTTACTAATGGAGGCAGGCTGAGGGCGGGCTTCCTGGTGGGCGGGTTTCAGCCGCTCCCGGTGTCCCATTTTGCCTTAATTGGATCAATTAGTCTCGTGGTGCGCGCTGCCTGCTGCATTGCCTGGGAGCGGGTCTGTCGGTCTGCACTGATGAGGTCATTGCTGCACTTGTTTTTAAGGCCTCCATGTAGCCTCAGCCTCTCATTTCTCGTTACTGCTGCAGCTTGAATGGGCCAAGGTGACCATGAGTGCTGCCAAATCCAAGGCTGCTCCCCGATTCACTGAGGAGTCCCTGCAAACTCTTGTGGAGGGAGTAAGAGGGCGCAGGGAGATTCTGTTCCCTCCCGATGGCCGGAGGAAGCCTCCTCAGCAGACAAAGGCAGCCTGGCTGCACATTGCTGAGGAGGTCAGCGCAAGGTCGCTATGTGCACGCACCTGGGGGCAGTGCCGAAAACGCTTCAATGATCTTGTGCGAACATCAAAAGTGAGTATCACATCACACTGACCTTCAAACTGCTTCCCTTCTCTTCTCATCACCAACATTCTGCATTGTCAGCCTGCTCCTCCACATCCCACCTTACCCTTACTTCCCTTGCACCCTTACCTCTCTATCTTTCTCTCTCTGTACTGAATCACTTCACCATTCTACTATGCAGCCTTCACACTCGCTCTCACTGTTATGCAATGACAACAACTAACCGCACAGGAAGGCAGCTTGGTTTTGGCACCTCACTCCATCTTTGTCTCCCTCTAAGCTTCTTTTGGATTCTTCACACTCACTCCATCACTCTCGCTGAAACTCCACTTTGTGTCCCTCCTTGCAGGAAAAACTAGCCCACGATAAGAGGGAGAGAGCTAGGACAGGAGGAGGCCCACCATCCCTGGCCACATTAACAAACGCTGAGGAGGCTGCTCTCGGCATCGTGGGAGGTGCAGAGGAGCTGGAAGTGGGGGACGGAGAGATGGGCGCAGTTGAGGAAGCTGGTGACAGAATGCATTTTCATCCCTCACATTTACAATTCATGATTGAGTGCAATGACATATGATGCTCATAGAGATTGACTTCTGATCATCTGCACAAAAGGATGTGTCTGCTACCTGAAAATCTGATGTCTAACTCATGCCTTTACTCTCTCACAGGACCATCGAGAGCCCCCCTCCCCACTGTCCAGGAGGAAGAGCCGGACGACTCCTCAGAGGAACCTGGAGCCTCTGAGGGAGCAGCGTCACCAGGACTCAGTGCACCCAGCACCAGCGCAGCAATGCACACCTCGGTGGGTCCTTCGGGACATAGAGTAGTGTTTTCACCTGGTGTAGCACAGTTCACAAGTGAGCATCAGCAGATGGTGGAGACAGGGACAACAGTGGAGAGTCCTCGTTGGAGGCTGCAGGGCGCTCCCAGCTCTGCTCAGCTGCATGTGGACCCTGTGCCTCCGGGTCCATCCAGAAAGAGAGCGGTGCTGGAACTCCAAGAACAAGTGCAGGAGTCTCTGACAGGTTTTGCATCCACGGTAACTGCAAGTGTGCAGAGAATGGAGGAGTCCATCTCTAACATGAGCACTGCCTCTGTGGAGGCAATGGCGCATGAACGTTCTGCCATGAGAGGGTGGCAACCGCCATGGAGGACATAAATCGCCAGGCTAATGAAAACATGGTGACTCATCAAAATAGATTGTCTGCTATGGAGGAGAGATGGACATCTATTGAGGAGAGACACCAGAGCTTCATGGACGTCCTTGTTATGAGGACTGCCAGTACATATACGGGTCCTCATGGTCCTCCTGATGTGCAGCCAGGTGCTCTCCAGCCACTTGCTAGCAGTGAAGTGCGGCTGACCCATGAGAGGGATGTTGGTGGCAGGCAACAAGGAAGTGTGGGCTCCTCTCCAAGCGCTCACACGACCATGCCACTGCGGAGCCCACGGTCGGAGCCCCAGATTCAACATCAAACTGAGATGGTCGTCTCAGCCCCTGCACTGCCGCAGGAAGAGCAGACTGTGGAGGAGCCCTCCCAGGCTCCCAAACCCAGAGGACGCCCGGCAAAGGCGTCTAGACAGGCACAGCATCAAAGTGAGCAAGGTGCCTCTACATCTGCTGAAGCCGGAAGCACCACGTAGAAGCACGCGTAAGAGGAAGTTAACACACAAATAGTCACAATGGTAGTCACATGGGTGTTTTATTGTGCTATAAATTATCGAGTGTCGTCCTTTTGTGATGTCATTAAACAAAAATGATGGCAAGCAGTTGAGATTCTGGTCCATGTGTTCTGGGAAATGGAAGTTGCACAGTGAGGGCTCAGGGCTAATTCCATTTATAATGATGGTGGTGACAGTGATCGGAAAGCACTGTTTATTGGACAGGTGATGTATGGTGTGACCTTATCTTCATCTCCATCTGCCAGCCACCTGTGTTTGAAGTGTAAGCTCATGTGAATCTGGCATGGATGAGTGCATCCCTTGCCTGACGGCCATCAATGAGATCGCCTGCTGCTGGATTGGCCACATCCGGCCCTGCAAGGTGTCACTCTCCATCCTCCTCCTCGTCCTCTTCCTCGTCCTCTTCATCTTCCTCCAAGGAGGCTGTGCACTGAGCCACTTGTTCATCCGGCAGTACTAAGCCGCGCTGTGTAGATTTCAAAAAAACCCTGTACAATAGCAAAATGCTGGAAGCCTGTTTGGCCCAGGGGTAAGGACATGATACAAGTAAACCGAGAAGCACAGACACACCTGTGAGTTTTAATTTAACTTTGGAAAAGACATTTACTTTGGACAATGAGTGTCTCGATAGGTGATTTAACAGTGAATAGGTGATTTAACTTTGGACAATGAGACTTCGGGGTAAAAATTCACTTGGTTGCGCCACCCGTTAGCGCCTTAAGAGGGCGCTAATGGGGCGCAAAGCCGCTAACGCCCAGGCGCAGCGATGTTTGCGCCGCTCGAGAACTTAACTTGAGATTGTGCGGCGGCGCTAAAACTTACCGCTGCGACCACCTGCGCGCGCAGATTGTGACGTCATTCCATGGTGCAACGCCCTTGGGGCGCCCCGTAGCGGAAATTGAGTGGCGCCCCCTGCCTTACCGCCTGGCGCTTCCAACGACCAGAAGACTGGAACGCTATCAATCGCTGTGGGGCTGGGGGGGGGCGCTATTTAAAGGGGGCCTCTTCCTGTCTTTTATTGTTGGTGGCATTTTTGAACTACGCATTCTGAGAGAGAGAGGGAGAGACTTCTGGAGAGATTCAACGTTGTGTGAAGGAGTTTTGGGTACTGAGCAGCACTTTGCAGGTTCATTTTGATTTGCCATTCCTTGTATCGATTTAGCAGAGACCGTGGGAGCTGCACTCTGAGCTCTTTGCCTGGTGCTCTCCATTGTTCTTTCCAGCACATTTGATGTGCAAGTCTCTCCAGGCCGAGATTCAAGGCAGCAATGAACAGGATGTGGATGGAAAGCAAGATTAACCATCCCCTTTAAGAATTGGCCCGTGCCATTGTGTGTGTGTTCCATTGCTGACTGACATTACATGAGCTTCGCCAGCGCTCCGAGTTAGCGCCTCACTGCTCGGCCTTTGCGCCTTAAGAGAGGTGTGCAGCGCCTGCTTTAGCGCTCCACTCACCTCCCGGGGCGGTAAAAGTGAAGTTTCCCGTCAGTGCCGATAATTAGCGCCAGGCGCTAATATTTGCGTCCGGACGATATTTGCGCCCCAAATGGGGCGCGACCTAATTTCTACCCCTTCGTGTTTTAATGGGTTTCGATGGATCTTCAATGGATAAGACAACGATGCCAGTTTCACTGGAACAATGGACTTCCTGGCCTCAATGGAAAACACTTCAACCTTGGGCAAAACACATCAGCTGTAAGACTAAATCACATCAAATATGTACCACAGGGAGGGGGGTGGGGAGACAAGATAAGGAATTATCTTCCATCCCTCAGCCCCGTACATATCCTGTGGTTTGGATTACTAGGTGTGTATTGGAAAACAAGAGTTGGGGGAAGGCCCAGACTCTCAAAGGCGTGACGGAAGAGCTGTAAAAAGGAACCACACCACAGCTCTCTCTCTCTCTCTCTCTCTCTCTCTCTCTCTCTCTCTCTCTCGGAAGCTAGCTCTGACTACAGCAACTGCCAGGTGTAAGAAGGAAGGGAAGACGGTAGTACCATTATTCAAGAAGGGTAGTAGGGATAAACCAGGGAATTACAGGCCAGTGAGCCTAACATCAGTGGTAGGGAAATTATTGGAAAAAATCTGAGGGACAGAATTAGTCAACACTTGGAAAGGCAAGGATTAATCAAGGATAGTCAGCATGGCTTTGTCAGGGGGAGATCATGTCTGACCAATTTGATTGAATTTTTTGAGGGCGTGACTAGGTGTGTGGATGAGGGTAGTGCAGTTGATTTAGTCTACATGGACTTCAGTAAGGTTTTTAACAAAGTCCCGCATGGGAGACTGGTCAAGAAGGTAAGAGCCCATGGGATCCAGGGCAATTTGGCACATTGGATCCAAAATTGGCTTAGTGGCTGGAGGCAGAGGGTGATGGTCGAAGGTTGCTTTTGTGACTGGAAGCCTGTGTCCAGTGGTGTACCGCAGGGATCGGTGCTGGGTCCCTTGCTGTTTGTAGTGTACATTAATGATTTAGATATGAATGTAGGAGGTATGATCAGTAAGTTCGCAGATGACACGAAAATTGGTGGAGTGGTAATTAGCGAGGAGGGAAGCCTCAGGCTACAGGACGATATAGATGGGTTGGTCAATGGCAAATGGAATTTAACCCTGAAAAGTGTGAGGTGATGCATTTTGGGAGGACTAACAAGGCAAGGGAATACACAATGAATGGTAGGACCCTAGGAAGGACAAAGGATCAGAGGGACCTTGGTGTGCATGTACATAGATCCCTGAAGGCAGCAGGACAGGTAGATAAGGTGGTTAAGAAGGCATATGGGATACTTGCCTTCATTAGCCGAGGCATAGAATATAAGAGCAGGGAGGTTATGATGGAGCTGTACAAAACGCTAATTAGGCCACAGCTGGAATACTGTGTGCAGTTCTAGTCGCCACACTATAGGAAGAATGTGATTGCATTGGAGATGGTGCACAGGAGATTCACCAGGGTGTTACCTGGGCTGGAGTGTTTCAGCTATGAAGAGAGACTGGACAGGCTGGGGTTGTTTTCCTTAGAGCAGAGACTGTCTGTGTGGAGTTTGCACATTCTCCCCGTGTCTGCGTGGGTTTCCTCCGGGTGCTCCGGTTTCCTCCCACAACCAAAGATGTGCGGGTTAGGTTGATTTGGCTATGATAAATTGACCCTTAGTGTTAGGGGGATTAAATACATGGGGTTACGGGGATAGGGTGGGATATGTGTCGGTGCAGGCTCGATGGGCCGAAATGGCCTCTATCTGCATTGTGGGGATTCTGTGATTCTGTGATTCTGTGAGAAGGCTGAGGGGGGACCTGATTGAGGTGTGCAAAATTATGAGGGGCATAGATAGGGTAGATAGAAAGGAACTTTTCCCCTTAGTAGAGGGGTCAATAACCAGGGGGCATAGTTTCAAGGTAAGGGGCAGGAGGGTTAGAGGGGATTTGAGGAAAAACTTTTTCACCCAGAGGGTGGTTGGAATCTGGAACTCACAGCCTGAAAGGGTGGTAGAGGCTGGAACCCTCACAACATTCAAGAAGCATTTAGATGAGCACTTGAAACGCCATAGCATACAAGGCTACGGACCAAGTGCTGGAAAATGGGATTAGAATAGACAGGGCTTGATGGCCGGCGCGGACACGATGGGCCGAAGGGCCTCTTTCTGTGCTGTATAAATCTATGACAGTCATCTCCAGCTCCCAGCCTGCCATTGACGTTGGCCACGACCAGCTGGACTGGTGATTATAAGTATCAGTTGACTCTACAAGGGGTTTGCGCTGTGTAGGCAGCTACAGTCAGATAAAGGAGGACGGGGACAGGTCATCTCCGATCCAGGCCAACAATCCACAACGGTAACGACCGGCCGGATGGGTGATTAAGTTTCAGTCAAATCTCAACAGGTTTTTTTGTCCGTGTTCTGTTGGTTTTAATAAACTAACAGTTTTGGGTTAAACCTAAACCTTTGTGTCGTCGACCATTTTGTTCCTGTAAAACCCAGAGTCAAAGAACCCTTGTAAGAATGAGGAAACCAAACACCTTACAGCTGCTCTTCCTCTGAATCTGACGACCAGGATGAGAGGATGTAAATGGTCCCATCCCGTTGTTATAGATTTCAGTTGAGGCAAGAAGCTTGCAAGCGCACACTCAAAATGGGCCTGAAATTATTCCCAATCAGTTCAAACAGCAGACTGGTCAGCTTGACCAGTCACAAGGTCAGTAGATTTTCAAAATCTTATCCCAAACCTCCAACAATAAAGTTGTTGCATTTGAATGCCAGCCATGTTACAGGAGCGCTTTTAAAGTTCTGCACCAATAATGACTACAGATCCTGTCCTCCACCAACTCGTCTCCTTGCAGCTAGACTGTTTCTGACAAGACGGGAAACAGGAGCCAGAGGCACGAAAATGGGAAACCGCTGTCAAAATAGGATTATCAAGGCAGTTAACAGGCTCTTACCTGCCTTAACTACCTGTCCCACCGGTTGGAGTCGGGTCAGTTTGGGAGCAGCTGAACAGACACTCAGGAAAATCGGGTGGGGGCGGGCTGGGGGCGGGCCGGGGGGCGGGCCGGGGGCGGGGCGGGGGGGGGCCGGGGGGGGGGCCGGGGGGGGGGGGCCGGGGGGGGGGGGGGGGGGGCCGCGGGGGGGGGCTGGGGGGGGGCGGCTGGGGGGCTGGGGGGCGGGGCTGGGGGGGGCTGGGGGTGATTTTAGCAGCTGAGCCGCCTCCTCGGGGCTGCTAAAATCAAGACCAAAGTTTCAGGTCGATGACCTTTCATCAGAACCTGAAGATGTTAGAGATTCAACAATTTATGTACATTCTCCAATCAGCCACTCTGAGCAAGGGGTGGCGTTCGCAGGGTGCGTTGGTCGGTATATTATGGGTTTGCAGTCCCTAATCTTCCACAGATTGAAAATCAGGGGGGGGGGGCTCCACAATCCACCCCCCGCCACCCCCACCCACCCACGTCAATCACTCCCTGGAAGAAAAAGAAAGACTTGCATTTCTATAGCGCCTTTCACAACTTCAGGATGTCCCAAAGCGCTTTACAGCCAATGAAGTACTTTTGAAGTGTAGTCACTGGTAATGTAGGAAACACGGCAGCCAATTTGTGCACAGCAAGCTCCCACAAACAGCAAAGTGATAATGATCAGTTAATCTGTTTTTTTTGGTGGTGTTGATTGAGGGATAAATATTGGCCAGGACACCGGGGAGAATTCCCCTGCTCTTCTTTGAAATAGTGTCATGAGATTTTGTACATCCACCTGCAAGGGCAGACGGGGCCTCGGTTTAACGTCTCATCCGGAAGATGACACTGCCGACAGTGCGGCACTCCCTCAGCACTGCACTGGGAGTGTCAGCCTCAGTTTTAGTGCTCAAGTCTCTGGAGTGGGACTTGAACCCACGACCTTCATGACTCACGAGGAGAGAGAGTGCTGCCCACTGAGCCACGGCTGACACACCCCTTTTGTACTGCTCCTTTTGTTGAGAGTTGAGCGATTGCGTAATCAGCCTGAAAAGGCGCTTTATAAACGTTCTTGTTTGTCTCTCTCTACTCTTTCCCAGGAACAGGTTTTAGGCGTTTCCATTATCTTCAATGGGAATTCGGGCTATTTGCAATTGCTGTTGATGAGAGTGGTTAGAATAGTTTCTGTTTCTCAGTCAGCAGGGAAACAATGGCAATTAGACTAATGTGTAAAGAGATAATTTAACACCAGCTGGCCGACTATTTGCTTATAATATTCCCACAGGAGCCACATTGGTGAAGCCAGATGTATCGAAATGATGATAATTTCCTCTGTACAACTTTGAGTAGTACCGGTATGCATGATTCTCAGTATTATGAGTACTAGGTCTTATTATAGGTCCCCCTGTGAGAACACTCAGGGAACTAGGTACAGGGAACAAATCCATAGGGGGAGAAATTCGGTATCACCCCGTCTGAGGCGCAATTATCGGCCGGGCACAAAGTTTAGCGCCTGCCGCTAATTATCGCCTCCGACTGCAAACTTGGCTTTTATCGCCCCTGGAGGTGATTGGAGCGCTAAATCAGGCGCTTCACACCTCTCTTAAGGCGCTAACGCCGAGGAGCGAGGCGCTACCTCAGAGCGCTGGCAAAGCTCATGTGATGTCAGTCAGCAATGGAACACAGACACACTGGCGCCGGCCAGTTCTTAAAGGGGAGGGTTGATCTTGCTCTCCGTCCACACCCTGCTCATTGCAGCCTTGAATCTCAGCCTGGGCAGACCTGTACATCAAATCTGCTGGAAAGAACAATGGAGAGGCCCAGGGAAAGAGCTCAGAGTGCAGCCCCCATAGTCTCTTCTAAATCGATACAAGGACGGGCAAATCAAAATGAACCTGCACACAGCGTTGAATCTCTCCAGAAGTGTCTCTCTCTCTCTCTCTCTCAGAATGCGTGGTGCAAAAATGTCGCCGACAATAAAAGGCAGGAAGCGGTCGCCTTTAAATAGCACTCCCCCAGCCCCTACCCGACTGCAAAACGCTCCCCTCAACCTGTCGTTGCTAGCGGCAGGAGGTAAGGCAGGGGGCACCACTCAATATCCGGTCCGGGGTGCTACTGGGGCGTTGCGCACTCGACTGACGTCACGATCTGCGGGCGCAGGAGATCGTGGCGGTAGTGTTTGGCGCCGCCGCAAAATGTCTGGTCAAGTTCGCGAGTGGCGCAAACATCGCCGTGCCCGGGCACTAGTTGCTTTGCGCCCCATTAGTGCCCTCTGAGGGCGCTAACGAGAGGCACAAAGCAACCAAATTTTTCCCCCATAGACCCTCCAAAATCTTCATCTGCAGATCAGAACTGTTAAATGTCAGCCACGCCGCTCAGAGGTTGTACGGTGTTCCTGACACTCATTCCAGCTCCTCAATATCTGCAATTGAAAGATTTAATCTGCGGCTATTTTCAATTTTGCACCTCTAGGCTATGTGCTGGGCATCACCACATAGTGAGCTGAGAATATAGAGACCTGAAAGAGGGTATACAAGTAAACACTAGTGGGTGTATAATCCAACCCAAAATACCAACTGGACCCTTTGACTGCTTTGTGCATGGAAATGAGCACTTTCAGCGGAAACAAACTTCATTTATTCTGCTGCCTCTCCAAAACGGAACTTAGTGCCAACTTTGAGTTTTAAGGAAGGATGTGACCAGCAAATTAAACCCGTGTTGTTAGATTAACAGGTTGGTGAAGACACCTTTCATATCGCTGCCTAGGACCACAAAGTATTACAAAGTATTTACAGCACAGAAACTGGTCTATCCTGGTGTTTATGCTCCACACGAGCCTCCTCTCACTCTACTTCATCTCACCCTATCAACATATCCTTCTATTCCTTTCTCCCTCATGTGTTTATCCAGCTTCCCTTAAATGCAGCTACTTCTTGTGGTAGTGAGTTCCACATTCTAACCACTCTCTGGGTAAAGCCGTTTCTTCTCATTACATTCTGAGTTATATTGGGACGAGCCTTTATTTTATCTTAGTTAAGGATTCTAGTGAGGGACGATGATCCTTTCTTATGCAGCTGTATTATGTTTTTTTAATTCATTCATGGGATGTGGGCGTCGCTGGCAAGGCCGGCATTTATTGCCCATCCCCAGTTGCCCTTGAGAAGGTGGTGGTGAGCCGCCTTCTTGAACCGCTGCAGTCCGTGTGGTGAAGGTGCTCCCACAGTGCTTTTAGGGAGGGAGTTGAAGGATCGGCGATATACTTCCGAGTCAGGATGGTGTGTGACTTGGAGGGGAACTTGGAGGTGGTGGTGTTCCCATGCGCCTGCTGCCCCTGTCCTTCTAGGTGGAAGAGGTCGCGGGTTTGGGATGTGCTGCCGAAGAAGCCTTGGCGAGTTGCTGCAGTGCATCTTGTAGGTGGAGGGAGTGAATGTTTAAGCCAGTGGTTGCAATTGTAGGGGGAGAGGAATGGACCAGGGTTTCTGGAAAGAGTTTGGACTCACTGGTGAACTGAGGCACAGAACTATAGAGACAGAGCGATAACATTGGAAAGGACAAAAAGAATGAGACTAGGCCTTGAGTTGGTTTGGCAATCGCCTACCCTCAAAATGTTGCAATCGAGGAATTTGTTGGGGTTGCTCTCGAGTTAAGCTCTACCACACCCTCACACCTACTACCTGAGGATTTCCATTGTTACGTACAGGTCACGTGTTTACTGGATGTCCGTATCAGTGCAACTCCCCAGCCACTGGGTTTGGTAGAGCTTCTCTGTGAATCATGGAATGGTTAAAGCCACAAAATAATTCTTCCTTTCATGTTTCTGGGAGTCCTGCTTCAAAAGCGTTCACATAGAATAGTGTTCAAAATCTGGTTTTGATTCTACCTAATAGCCAAATTTAGGAATTTGTGACTACTCTCTCCCCCTCCCCCACAGGCTTTCATTGTCAAATTATCCAGGAATTCAGTAACTTTAGTTCACATTGTCGCTCCTTCAGCGGCCGAGTTCCTAAGCTCTGGAATTCCCTCTCTAAACCTCTCCGCCCCTCCAAATCTCGCTCCTCCTTAAGACGCTCCTTAAAACCTACCTCTTTAACCATGCTCTTGGTCACTTGATACAGCAAATTCTATGGGCCCTGACAACATCTCGACTATCGTGCTGAAGACTTGTGCTCCCGAACTAGCCGTGCCTCTAGCCAAGCTGTTCCAGTACAGCTACAACACTGGCATCTATCTGACAATGTGGAAAACTGCCCAGGTGTGTCCTGTCCACAAAAAGCAGGACAAATCCAATCCGGCCAATTACCGCCCCATCAGTCTACTCTCAATCATCAGCAAAGTGATGGAAAGTGTCATCGACAGTGTTATCAAGCGGCACTTACTCACCAATAACCTGCTCACTGATGCTCAGTTTAGGTTCGGCCAGGACCACTTGGCTGCCGACCTCATTACAGCCTTGATCCAAACATGGACAAAGGAGCTGAATTCCAGAGGTGAGGTGAGAGTGACTGCCCTTGACATCAAGGCAGCATTTGACCGAGTGTGACATCAAGGAGCCCCAGTAAAACTGAAGTCAATGTGAATCGGGGGGAAAACTCTCACTGGCTGGAGTCATACCTAGCACAAAGGAAGATGGTTGTGGTGATTGAAGGTCAATCATCACAGCCCCAGGACATCGCTGCAGGAGTTCCTCAGGGCAGTGTCGTAGGCCCAATCATCTTCAGCTGCTTCATCAATGACCTTCCTCCAACATAAGGTCAGAAATGTGGATGTTCGCTGATGACTGCACAGTGTTCAGTGCCATTCACAACTCCTCAGATAATGAAGCAGTTCATGCAGCAAGACCTGGACGACGTTCAGGCTTGTGCTGATAAGTGGCAGGTGACATTCGCGCCACAGAAGTGCCAGGCAATGACTATCTCCAACAAGCGAGAGTCTAAACACTGCCCTTCGACATTCAACAGCATTACCATCGCCGAATCCCCCACCATCAACATCCTGGGGGTCACCATTGACCAGAAACTTCAATGGACCAGCCACATAAATACTGTGGCAACAAGAGTAGGTCAGAGGCTAGGTACTCTGCGGCGAGTGTCTCAAATGACTCCGCAAAGCCTTTCTACCATCTACAAGGCACAAGTAAGGAGTGTGATGGAATACTCTCCACTTGCCTGGATGAGTGCAGCTCCAACAACACTCCAGAAGCTCAACACCATCCAGGACAAAGCAGCCCACTTGATTGGCACCCCCTCTACCACCTTCAGCTATGAAGAGAGACTGGACAGGCTGGGGTTGTTTTCCTTAGAGCAGAGAAGGCTGAGGGGGACCTGATTGAGGTGTAGAAAGTTATGAGGGGCATAGATAGGGTAGATAGAAAGGAACTTTTCCCCTTAGTAGAGGGGTCAATAACCAGGGGGCATAGTTTCAGGGTAAGGGTAAGGAGGTTTAGAGGGGATTTGAGGGAAAACTTTTTCACCCAGAGGGTGGTTGGAATCTGGAACTCACTGCCTGAAAGGATGGTAGAGGCAGGAACCCTCACAACATTCAAGAAGCATTTAGATGAGCACTTGAAACGCCATAGCATACAAGGCTATGGACCAAGTGCTGGAAAATGGGTTTAGAATAGACAGGGCTTGATGGCCAGTGCGGACACGATGGGCCGAAGGGCCTCTTTCTGTGCTGTATGACTCTAAGGGGGAGAAATTCAGTATCGCCCCATTTGGGGCGCAATTATCGGCCGGGCGCAAAGATTAGCGCCTGGCGCTAATTATCGCCACCGACTGCAAACTTCACTTTTATCGCCCCTGGAGGTGATTGCAGCGCTATATCAGGCGCTTCACACCTGTCTCAAGGCGCAAAGGCCGAGGAGCGAGGCGCTACCTCAGAGCGCTGGCGAAGCTCATGTAATGTCAGTCAGCAATGGAACACACACACAATGGCACGGGCCAGTTCTTAAAGGGGATGGTTAATATTGCTTTCCATCCACATCCTGCTCATTGCAGCCTTGAATCTCGGCCTGGAGAGACCTGCACATCAAATGTGCTGGAAAGAACAATGGAGAGTACCAGGCCAAGAGCTCAGAGTGCAACCCCCACAGTCTCTGCTAAATCGATACAAGGAATGGCAAATCAAAATGAACCTGCAAAGTGCTGCTCAGTACCCAAAACTCCTTCACACAACGTTGAATCTCTCCAGAAGTCTCTGCCTCTCTCTCTCAGAATGCGTAGTTCAAAAATGGCACCAACAATAAAAGGCAGGAAGCGGCTCACCTTTAAATAGCGCTCCCCCTTTCCCTTCATGACTGCAGAACGCTCCCCTCAACCTGTCGTTGCTAGCGTCAGGCGGTAAGGCAGGGGGCGCCACTCAATATCCGCTCCGGGGCGATACCGGGGCGTTGCGCACTCGAGTGACGTCATGATCTGCCGGCGCAGGAGATCGTGGCGGTAGTGTTTAGCGCCGCCGCAAAATGTCTAGTTAATTTCGCGAGCGGCGCAAACTTCGCCGCGCCTGGGCGCTGGATGCTTTGCGCCCCATTAGCGCCCTCTTAAGGCGCTAATGGGAGGCGCAACCAACTGAATTTTTCCCCCAATGACTCTAAACATTCACTCCCTCCACCACCGACATACCGTGGCTGCAGTGTGTACCATCTACAAGATGCACTGCAGCAACTCGCCAAGGCTTCTTCGGCAGCACCTCCCAAACTCGCGACCTCTTCCACCTAGAAGGACAAGGGCAGCAGATGCATGGGAACACCACCACCGCCAAGTTCCCCTCCGAGTCACACACCATCCTGACTTGGAAGTATATCGCCAATCCTTCATCGTCGCTGGGTCAAAATCCTGGAACTCCCTCCCTAACAGCACCATGGGAGCACCTTCACCACACGGACTGCAGCGGTTCAAGAAGGCGGCTCACCACCACCTTCTCAAGGGCAATTAGGGATGGGCAATAAATGCTGGCCCTGCCAGCGACGCCCACATCCCATAAAAAAAACGAATAAAAAAAAACCTGTCCTAATGTCTCCTTCTGTGGCTCTGTGTCAATTTTTTTTGTCTGATTTACACTCTTGTGAAGCGCTTTGGGACATTTTACTACATTTAAAGGCGCTATATAAATGCAAGCTGTTGTTGTTGTTGTTGTTGAAGAGCAGGGAGTTCACCAGTGGAGAGATGTGAGCGTAGCCTATGTGACATAGTGACAAGTATTAAAGAGCCCTTTGCATTTTTAATAATATCATTAAACTAAATGAAAAAAATTAACATTGAAATGTGTTTCTTTATAAAATCACACAAGCACTAGGAATGGAAGAGACTCTGGAGGGTAGAGAAATATGATGTTTATTCACAATAATGAGTCAGACACATCACACAGGCATTCGGCAATGTTGAGTTATTAGCTCTGCCTCACACAAGGGACGGGAATCATATTTTTCTGCTCTCAATTACACACCCACAATGCGTTTTCACTGTTCACCATTTAAAAAGAAAACATTTCCTGCATCATTCTCCTGTGGAGTTTGTCACAGCGAATGAATGTGAGGTTTCCTGGGATCATCTGGAGTTTAAACCCAGGGATATTCTACATTCTTAAATGATGTACAACAGTTTGAAAAAAAAAACCATGTAGCCCTATTAAGACCAATGAAGCACACCGACAGTCGTTAAATTGCAGCTCTTCAGTTACTTACCCACAGCAGGTCTTCCCCGTTCTAAACGGCCCCACCGTTAAATGTGGAGACTGGCCAAAGGTTGTAACTTCAGGCTGGGGCCAGACTGAGATGGTTTGCAGGGTGCAAGGACCTAGAGGTGACTGCGTACCCTGTTTGTTTGGTGTCAGCTGTGGCTCAGTGGGTAGCACTTCTGCCTCTGGGTCAGAAGGTCGTGGGTTCAAGCCCCACTCCAGAGACTTGAGCATATAATCTTGGTTGGTACTCCCAGTGCAGTGCTGATGGTGTGTGGCCCTGTTGAAGGGGCAGTACTGCAGGAGTGCTGCACTGTCGGAGGTGCTGTCTTTCAGATGAGATGTTAAGCTGAGGTCCTGTCTGCCCCCTTAGGTGGATGTAAAATATCCTATTGGAAGAAGAGCAGGGGGAATCCTCCTGGGCCAATATTTATCCCTCAACCAACATCACTAAAACAGATTATCTGGTCATTGTCCCATTGATGTTTGTGGGACTTTGCTGTGCACAAATTGGCTGCCCCGTTTCCAGTTACTATACTTCAACAGTACTTCATTGGCTGTAAAGTGCTTTGGGGCATCCTGAGATGATGAAAGGCGCTGTAGAAATACAAGTCATTTCTTTTTTCTTTCACTAAGCTGAACCCTGGCTCCGATATAACACATAAACATTTTATGATGACTTCACAAAAATCACCTTCCGTCTGACACAAGCTCTCTGAAGACTATGGGGCAGATCTTACCAGTTCGCAGCAACATGAATCAGAAATTCGGGGGTAGCCCAGCCCACATCTTCAATGGCCGTAAGATCACAGGTAACGCACGCTCGGATTTTCCATCATGAGCAGATGAGACTCCCTGCTGGCGGCTTGGGGTCATAACTACATAAGACACTGAAAGGGTCAGCTGTTCCCGTTCAATCATCCGAGTGTCTAATGTGCCGGGATGGCTGAAACTGCTGTGCCAGGGAAGGTGCGCATCAGTCAGTGCCATGCTTCACACAAGCGAACACTTCTGGGTCATGGGGCACACACACACACACAGCTCGAACATCTATTTATATCCTAACACTGGACTTTTGGGCCCAGGCTGACTGTGATGCTGAGAGCTGTGACACACTTAAAGGGAACAAACAAATGATGTAAGTTCTAAAAAAAAACTTCTTTCCTCCCCCCACTTTCCTTTCAGTGGGCAGGGGCGGAGAGCTCAAACAGTTCTTAGATGTCACCCAATCTCATGGTCCCTCTTTCCCTTTATTTTCATCTGACTCTGTCTCTCCTTCTAACCTCACTCATTGAATCATAGAATCTTACAGCACGGAAGGAGGCCATTCGGCCCATCGTGCCTGCTCCGGCTCTGTGAAAGAGCTCTCCAACTAGTCCCACTCCCCCGCTCATTCTCCAAAGTCATGATTTTTTTTCCCTTCAAGTATTTCTCCAATTCCCCTTTGAAAGTCACTATTGAATCTGCTTCCACCGCCCTTTCAGGCAGCGCATTCCAGATCACAACAACTCGCTGCGTAAAAATAAAATTCTCCTCATTTCCCCTCTGGTTCTTTTGCTAATTATCTTTAATCTGTGTCCTCTGGTTATCAACCCTCCTGCCGGTGGAAACAGTTTCTCCTTATTTACTCTATCAAAGCCCCTCATCATTTTGAACTCCTTGCCAGATTTTCACCATTTCCTCTGATCTTCCTCCTTCTGACCCTGGATCATTTGCGCTCAGTGAGGACCTCAGCTCCATCACTCTACGCCCCATCTCAATAAGCTTGACGTGATGTGAAGCTCTACTTCCCCTGCCTTCACAGGAACATAGGAACAGGAAGAGGTCATTCAGCCCATTGAGCAGAGGGGTCAAAAACCAGGGGGCACAGATTTAAAGTAATTGGTGGAAGGTTTAGAGGGGATTTCAGGGGATATTTCTTCACCCAGAGGGTGGTGGGGGTCTGGAACTCACTGCCTGAAAGGGTGGTAGAGGCAGGAACCCTAACCACATTTAAAAAGTGCTTGGATGTGCACTTGGGATGCTGTAACCTGCAGGGCTACGGACCAAGAGCTGGGAAGTGGGATTAGGCTGGATAGCTCTTTGTTGGCCGGCGCGGACTTGATGAGCCGAAATGGCCTCCTTCCGTGCTGGAACTTTCTATGATTCTATGAGCCTGTTCTGCCGTTCAATTAGATCATGGCTGATTTGTATCTTAACTCCATTTACCGGCCTTGGTTCCGTAACCCTTAATACCCTTGCCTAACAAAAATCTATCAATCTCAGTTTTGACATTTCCAATTGACCCCCAGCCTCAACAGCTTTTTGGGGGAGAGAGTTCCTGATTTCCACTACCCTGTGTGTGAAGGTGCTTCTGGACATCACCCCTAAATGGCCTGGCTCTAATTTTAAGGTTATGCCCCCTTGTTCTGGACTCCCCCACCAGAGGAAATAGTTTCTCTCTATCTAACCTATCAACTCCATTAATCATCTTAAACACCTCGATTCGATCACCCCTTAATCTTCTATACTCGAGGGAATACAAGTCTAGTCTATGCAACCTGTCCTCATAATTTAACCCTTTTATCCCCAGCATCATTCTGGTCAATCTGCGCTGTACCCCATGTCTTCTTCACTCCCCTGTTTTAGTAGAAGCTTTAACTCATTCATTCAAAGCAGGTTAATAGCTCCGCTAAAATAATAGAGAGAGACTTTTCAGATGAAGGTGTGAAGCATTCCTACGATATTATTTCACATTGTACATTCTAGGCTCCAGTGATTGGGAGAAATGATTGAGGCAGAGTGGATGCCAGTGTGATCTAAAAATGGGGGTGGGGGGGGGGGGGGTTTATGCCAGGATTGTGCCAATGCTGACCCTACCAAAGTTTGTGGGGTCAGGGAGGAGGAGCCTGCAGGAAAGGTGGTGCATCTCTGGCTGTTCCCTCCACTCTAGATGGCCTGCTCAGGGCGGGGAGGGGGGAGGAGTGCGTAGCGGGAGCAGAGTTGCCAGATCCCTTCTCTGGATGACATTGGCTGACTAAGTATTCCATTCTCCACCGCTGACATTCTTTATTGGATGAGCATGAAAGTATGAACATTTAAAGGATTACAGAATTGGTTCCAATTTGGATTTGTTTTGCTGAATCCAACCGTGGCTAACAAGAGAAGTTAAAGATAGTATTAGATCAAAGGAAGAGGCTTATAATGTTGCCAAAAAGAGCAGTAAGCCTGAGGATTGGGAGGATTTTAGAATTCAGCAAAGGAGGACCAAGAAATTGATAGAGAAAGGGGAAATAGAATATGAGAGTAAACTAGCGAGAGACATAAAAACAGAATGTAAAAGCTTCTATAGGTATATAAAAAGAAAATGATTAGCGAAAGCAATTGTGGGTCCCTTACAGGCTGAGACAGGAGAAATTATAATGGGGAATAAGGAAATGGTAGAGAAATTAAACAAATACTTTGGGCTCGATTTTGTCATGGGGCGGGCTGGGGGCGTGTCATCCGCTTTTCGTGTTAGCCACCCGACTCCAATTGGATGTGGGAAAAATATGTGATTTTCCCCTAATTGGGCAATTGATTTCCAGCATGTGGGAACCCCTGGCCCAATTAGTCTTTCCATTCTGGAACTCGCCTCCGATGACGTCATCAATGCTGCTGGATTTAAGGCCTGCAAGCAGCCTTGCTTCTTCTGCAGACTGCAAACCTTTTGGCCTTTGCTCTGATAGTTTCTTCCAGGCAAAATGTCCAGCAGTAGACCTAAGTCTGCACCGAGGTTTGATGACGCCGCCCTGCAAGCTCTGGTGGAGGGAGCAAGAGGGAATAAGGAGGTGCTCTTCCCTTCTTCAGGGAGGAAGAAGCCTCCCCAGCAGACGAAGGCTGTGTGGATGCAAGTGACCCAGGAGGTCAACTCCTTATCTATGTGCCGCAGAACCTGGCTGCAGTGCAGGAAGAGGTTTCATGACCTTCTGCGCACTGGAAAAATAAGTATGACTTTCCCATCACCCTCAATCTGATCCCCATTGCCTCTCCTCACCAGCACTCAGCTTTGACAACCTCTTCCTCCACATCCCACTTGACACTGACATCCCTGCACCCTTACCCATTCCCTCTCTCTGTATGTTCACATTCACTTAACTATTCAACTATGCAGCCCTCACACTCCCTCTCGCTGTGATGCTATGAAAACAACTTATAACACACAGGGAGGGCCCTCGGTCTTGCCACCTCACTGAATCTTTGTCTCCTTCTAGGCATCTATGCTATGGATTCTCTACACTCACTCCTTCATTCTCACTCAAACTCCACTTGTCTCCCTCATTGCAGGAAAAGAGAGCTCACAATAAGAGGGAAAGAGCGAGGACAAGAGAAGGGCCACCCTCAGTAGCCCAGCTCACCCCCTGGGAGGAGGCGGCCCTGGAGATCGTGGGAGTGGAGGACGATGCGCAAGTGGGGGACGGACAGACGGGTGCATCAGAGCAAGCTGGTGACAGAATAGTTTTTCATCTCTCTCATTGACATTGCATGAGTCACTGATAATGATTCTGATGCTCTAATAGATTGACTTATGATCATCTGCAATATTCAATGTGCATGTAACCTTGGCCTCACATCTCTGACTCTTTCCTTTACTCCCCCACAGGACCATCGAAAGCCCCCGTCCCCACTATCCAGGAGGAACAGCCTGAGCCTCCAGGCACCTCAGAGGAAGCTGCAACCTCTGAGGGCGCAGCGTCAGCAGAATTCAGCACACCCAGAACCAGCGCAGACACTCACACCTCGGTGGGACCCTCGGGACATAGAGTAGTGTTGTCACCTGGTGTATCACAGCTCACAGGTGAGCATCAGCAGATGGTGGAGACAGGGACAGCAGTGGAGAGTCCTAGTCGGAGGGCGCAGGACTCTGCCAGCTCGGCTCAGCTGCATGTCGACCATCTGCCTCCGGGTCCATCCAGAAGAAGAGCGGTGCTGGAACTCCAGGAAGAGGTGCAGGAGTCTCTGGCAGGTTTTGTCTCCAGGGTCGCTGCGAGTGTGGAGCGAATGGAGGAGTCCATCGCTAACATGAGCAGAGCCTTTGTGGAGGCGTTGGCGCATGAACGCATCACCACGGAAAGGATGGCAACCTCCGTGGAAAGGATGGCTACCTCCATGGTAAGGCTGGCTACCGTAGAGGAGAGGATGGCTAAGGTAGAGGAGAGGATGGCTACGTCCATCGAGGAGCTTAGTCGCCAGGGTATGGAAAACATGGTCATTGTTCAGAATAGATTGACATCTCTTGAGGAGCGATGGTTAGCTATTGAGCAAACAAACCAGACCTTCAGGCAAATCCTCGGGAGTAGGACTTCCAGTACAGAAACGGATCCTCATGGCCCCCCTGAAGTGCAGCAAGGTGCTGTCAAGCCACTTGCTAGCTCTGAAGTGGGGCTGACCCATGAGAGGGATGTTGGTGGCAGACAACAAGGAAGTGGGGGCTCCTCTCCAAGTGCTCACACGACCGTGCCACTGCAAAGTCCTCGGTCAGAGCTCCAACAGAGTCCCCACCCAACTGAGATCGGCGTCTCAACCTCTGCACAGCCGCAGGAGCAGCAGACAGTTGCCGAGCCCTCACAGGCTCGCAACCCCAGAGGACGCCCACCAAAGGTGTCGAGACAGGAGCAGCAAGAAAGTGAGCAAGGGGCCTTCACATCTGCTGAAGCCACAGGGGAAGCACCACGTAGGAGCACGAGTAAGAGGAAGATAATGCACAAGTAGTCACAAGGGTAGTCACTTGGGTGAAATGTCATGTTTAATGCTGAAAAGCCATCAGTTGGTTATTGTAAATAAAAAATTCTGATGGCAACTGTTGCAGTTGTGGCGTCTGTCATATCGCTAATGGGACTTCCACACTGAGGGCTTAGGATGACTTGCAATTGTCAGTATGGTGGTCAGAGTGATAGGAATCCGCAGGTTCTTGGCCATTGTTGATGGTCTGATAAGAAGGTGCGAGGCAAAAGTGTTTGATTGTGCAGGCTAAGCAAATCTGGCCAGGATGAGTGCATCCCTTGCATCCCGGGCAGCAATGTGGTCGCGCGCTGGTGCCTTCTGGCCTGTGCAGCTTCAGGTGGGTGAGCAGCAGCTTGGCGCTCCTGTTGTTGCTGCTGCTGTTGGTGGTGTTGTTGTTCATGGATCTGTTGCTGCCACGGCTGGTCTTCGTCTGATCTGATGTCCAGGAGGAAAGGAAATAAATGGTTGCCATGCTTCTGATTTATGCCTCTGTTGTCATTTTCCAAAATTCCATAGATTCTAGAACGGTTCCCGTGGATTGGAAGGTAGCAAATGTAACCCCACTATTTAAGAAAGGAGGGAGAGAGAAAACGGAGAACTACAGACCAGTTAGCCTGACATCAATAGTAGGGAAAATGCTAGAATCTATTATTAGGGACGTGGTAACAGGGCACTTAGAAAATAATAATAGGATTGGGCAGAGTCAACACGGATTTATGAAAGGGAAATCGTGTTTGACAAATCTGTTGGAGTTTTTTGAGGTTGTAACTAACAGAATAGAGAAGGGGGAATGAGTGGATGTGGAGTATTTGGATTTTCAGAAGGCATTCGATAAGGTGCCACACAAGAGGTTATTAAACAAAATTAGGATTCATGGGATTGGGGGTAATATACTAGCATGGATTGAGCATTGGTTAACGGACAGAAAACAGAGAGTAGGAATAAAGGTGTCATTTTCTGGTTGGCAGGCTGTAACTAGAGGGGTACCGCAAGGATCAGTGCATGGGCCTCAGCTATTCACAATCTATATCAATGATTTGGATGAGGGGACCAAATGTAATATATCCAAGTTTGCTGATGATACAAAGCTGGGTGAGAATGCAAGTTGTGAGGAGGATGCAAGGAGGCTTCAAGGGGATATAGACAGGCTAAGTGAGTAGGCAAGAACATGGCAAATGGAATATAATGTGGAGAAATGTGAAGTTATCCACTATGGTAGGAAAAATAGAAAAGCAGAGTATTTTTTAAATGGTGAGAGATTAGGAAATGTTGGTGTTCAGAGGGATCTGGGTGTCCTTGTACATGAATCACTGAAAGTTAACATGCAGGTACAGCAAGCAATTAGGAAAGCAAATGGTATGTTGGCCTCAGCCGTGGAGTATATGCAAGACAGAGATCGATAGATTTATGAATATTAAGGGTTTCCAGGGATATGGGGATAGTGCAGGAAAGTGGAGATGAGGTAAAAGATCAGCCATGATCTTACTGAATGGCGGAGCAGGCTCGAAGAGCCAAATGGCCGACTTCTGCTTCTATTTCTTATGTTCTTATGTTCTTATGAATCTGTCTAAATGGTGCTGGTTGGGATTATCTCAGTGTTCATCCCTTAAGACCCTGTTTGTCTCCAGCTGTCAGGTTAGTATATGACTGAAAATCATTCTCAAATATAGTTTTTAGCAAGTAGAGCTATTTGTGGAGGCAGTTTCTTTCATTTAGCGACATTAGGTTAACAGACAAGAACTAATTCAGTGGGAAGAAATACATAACCAAATTACGCGGAAATCAATTTAGGGTCAGGGAAACGTAGGGATTGCTGGACAAAAAAAGACCAAGGTCCGTCTAGTTCGTCTTCTACCATCCTGGTAATCGCACAATACGACGATAATGCGGTTGTTGACCAATCACAGCGATCAATCTCTATCAGTGAGTCTCCAACAGACCCAGACATGAGGCGAGGAAAACCCCCAGTGGTGGAGAGCTTGGCGAACCAGAGGCCCACAGTCACCTGTTCCTCCCGAGCTCGCTACACTCACTGCACGTCACGTCTCAAATTACTCAGATCATCTGTACAATCAAGTTGAATGGTCCATTGGAATTTTATGCTTGGCTGGGGGTGGGGGATGGGGCTCTGCTTTGTTGACATATATGGTAGGGGTAATTTTAACTTAATCTGCCCCGCGGGAAACCGGGGGAGGAACGAATCGGCCACCTGTTTTACAGCCCACCCCGATTTCACTTTCCCAGCGGATTAGGGTTAAATTTACCCCCATACTTTCAATGTCTTGCATGACGCTGCCTCTAAACTGACAGCGATAACCACTGTAGTTACATCTGACGAAGGAGCTGAGGGCTAGTTGAACAAAATGATACCTCGGGCTGGGCTGAATTTCAGTTGGCTGCAGAGGTGTGCGGAGTGGGGGGAAGGGGGGTGTGAGAAAGGAAATCAAAATAATTGTGATGGCCGCAATGCAACAGTGGTTCAAACTAATGAGGGGAGACCTGATAGAGGTCTTTAAGATTATGAAGGGGTTTGATAGGGTAGATCTAGAGAAGATGTTTCCACTTGTGGGCGAGACCAGAACTAGGGGCCATCAATATAAGACAGTCACTAATAAATCCAACAGGGAATTCAGGAGAAACTTCTTTACCCAGAGAGTGGTGAGAATGTGGAACTCACTACCACAGGGAGTGGTTGAAGCGAATAGTATCGATGCATTCAAGGGGAAACTAGATAAACACATGAGGGAGAAAGGAATAGAAGGATAGGATGATTGGGTAACGGTGAAGAGGGGTGGGAGGAGGCTTGTGTGGAGCATAAACACCGGCACGGACCAGTTGGGCCGAATGGCCTGTTTTTGTGTTGTAATACTTTGTAAACTGTGACAGAAATGCACGCATGGAAGAGGACCCTTCAGCGTTCGACCCAAAACGTTGACTCTGTTTCTCCTCTCCTTGATGCTGCCTGACCTGCTGACTGTTTCCAGCACTTTCTGTTGTTATTTTAGGTTAAAATCAGGGCTGCTATCTCTGTCTATACTTCAGTTCATTATTGAATGGGCTATTGCCTCACGTTCTGACAGAATTCGCGCTATCTGCAGACCCTCACAGTTAACGGGACCGAGCCTGATTATTCTCTGCCTTTATGTCGCTGCTGTTCCTGGTTATTTTTAGTGTGCGTTTTCTTATTAAAGGACATTGAGGGCAGAAGGTTTTCTGATATCGAGTGGGATATGAAGTAGTGCCGATGAAGGTCTCCCTTTAAACGCTGCTCTCTCCCATGGTTCTTCCCATGCCGGTACTTCTCGTGTGGAGCATGGACACTGGCATGGATCCGTTGGGCTGAATGGTCGGTTTCTGTGCTGTGAATTCTATGTCATTCTATGTACCACCCGACCATCTGCATAATAATTGCAACATCAATAAAATGTTGCAGGAATCCGTGCGGCAATTCCTCCCCCTTCAGTTTTCGCTCCTGAAGGAGCATCCCCTGATTTCCATCGCTCCGCCCTTGGTGGCCATGCCTTCAGCTGCCTGGGCCCTGAGCTCCGGAATTCCCTCCCTAAACCTCTCCGCCTCTCTACCTCTCTCTCCTCCTTTAAGACACTCCTTAAAACCTACCTCTTTGACCAAGCTTTTGGTCACCTGTCCTAATATCTCCTTCTGTGACTCGGTGTCAAATTATATTTGATAATCGCTCCTGTGAGGCGCCTTGGGACGTTTTACTACGTTAAAGGCGCTATATAAATGCCAGTTGTTGTTGTTGATGTTTCAGGTAGGGGTACGATTCCCGGGTGTGACTGGCCTACCTGCATGTCGCAAAAGGGTATTATGGGATAGGGAACTAAGGCGGGTAAATGGAGTTGAGATACAGATCAGGCGCGATCTCATTGAATGGCGGGACAGGCTCGAGGGGCTGAATGGCCTCCTCCTGTTGCTATGTGCATCCTGGTGGCTTCTCTTCGTGAGTGAGCCTTCATAGTGAATGTTAAGCTGCTCAACTATGGTGGGCCCACCATAGCCCTGACTCGAACTCTGCCCAATGTCTAGGTTCCAGTTTGACGCATCGGACAATGACCAGGAGTTTGGGGACTGACCTTCTTGTCCCCTCCATGACCCAGAGCACCACCACCACCATCACTCTGGCTGAGATCAGCTAACTCAGCAGGGATTGAATCTGGGGCCTCCCTGGTATTCAGGCCAAAGTACAGCACCAAGAGGGCCATTGACCCGCGGAGCCTTGAGGAGCCCAAACTTTAGGACTTTTTAAATTGTTTTATTCTGGGCATGAGCATTACTTTGAATGTTTATCCTAAGTGGTGCCAGTTCTGATAAATTTACGAATCGCCAGATTTTGCCTGATGACACAATTAGTCTTCAGGTTGGCCCGTCCTTCTTTGTTTCAAACTGAGACCATGCTGATATTGACCCGGATTTTGTGGGGGGTTTTGACGGCGAACTGTCAGCGTTACCCCTCTGAAACTGACGGTAACTTCAGGATCTAGTGCATGTGCAGATAAATGTGGAAATCCTGAAGTTGTGGTCAGTCATTCCCTGCTCCACCACAGGCTGCACTGTGGAACTCCCCAGAGCCAGAAATCAGTGAAATCACCTGAACTGATAAAATATTCAGCTTTTCTGAGCTAACATCGCTGTTAAATTCCCCATTAAATGTTAAGCCTTAATTTTAAATTATGGGCCATTATTTTACGCTTGCCATTCCTCTCCACATAAACAGAGGGATAAAGGAACAGGCAATGGGCACTTCCTGTCTATACAGGAGTGATGGTCAGTTCCTGTCAATACAGGAGTGATGGTCAGTCCCTGTCTATACAGGAGTGATGTTCAATCCCTGTCCCTACAGGAGTGATGGTCAGTCACTGTCTATACAGGAGTGATGGTCAGTCCCTGTCTATACAGGAGTGATGTTCAATCCCTGTCCCTACAGGAGTGATGGTCAGTCACTGTCTATACAGGAGTGATGGTCAGTCCCTGTCTATACAGGAGTGATGGTCAGTCCCTGTCTATACAGGAGTGATGTTCAATCTCTGTCCCTACAGGAGTGATGGTCAGTCCCAGTCCCTACAAGAGTGATGGTCAGTCCCTGTCTATACAGGAGTGATGTTCAATCCCTGTCCCTACAGGAGTGATGGTCAGTCCCAGTCCCTACAAGAGTGATGGTCAGTCCCTGTCTATACAGGAGTGATGGTCAGTCCCTGTCCATACAGGAGTGATGGTCCATGGTAGTTATGCCCCAGATCTGCTACAAGTCTCTGGAAGTCTCCACAATCCAGGGTGTGTCAGTATGTATCTCCCTGGAAGCTGAGTGTGACACTCATTGACGTCCTCTGATGCCCAGAACCTCCGGCCCAAGAGGTAAAAGAAAAAATTAAAAGCTGAAAATTCCATTGCTCCATTTCAATTCAATAATGCTGCTGGAAATATTGGATACAAGTAGGCAGTGAGAATGGGTATTTGGGAAAGGGGAAAAATCGAGCTGGATAATTCTGCCCATAAGAAGCAGACTAAAATGATCGAAATGAGCATTGGCATTGAAAGGTGGCTGAGGGAGGGGGGAAGGGAAATTCAGACAACAATTGTTAGAAACCTTGACAAGCGGTTGGGAACGGCATGAAGAATGGGCTTAATATTAACAGAAAAACAAGTACATCAGGCATTGAAATTGAGAGCTGAAAGAAGATACAATGGAAAGGTCGAAAGGAACAGTAACTGTTCGTGAGAAGAACACTGACTGTGGGAAGTCACATAACTGAGGCAGCAGTGCAAAGATTTTCAGATCATTTAGAACGCCTTGATTATTCTTTTTCTATTCTAAATTAAATTATATCTTCGGCATTCCAGATGATGATGATGATAATGAGCTGGGTAGATACTTATAGATTGGGCACTACCCAGGCTAGAGGAGGTTGTATATAATCGATGGGTTGGGTAGCGTCCGTGAGAGGAGGTTGTATATAATCGATGGGTTGGGTAGAGTCTGTGAGTGGAGGTTGTATATAATCGATGGGTTGGGTAGAGTCCGTGAGAGGAGGTTGTATATAATCGATGGGTTGGGTAGAGTCCGTGAGAGGGGGTTGTATATAATCGATGGGTTGGGTAGAGTCCGTGAGAGGAGGTTGTATATAATCGATGGGTTGGGTAGATTCCAGGTTATACACGATCTATGGAAGCAGTGGGTTTAAGGAGCTGTGTGGTCTTTCCTCAGTCCGTGCTTTATGTGATCCAGCCATTCCCTTAGTTTCTAGGTTTATGTTGCTCATTTTAGAGGCACCTTGAGCCAGGTTTGCACAATACGTGGGGGGGGGGAAATTGCAGTAGAATTGGACTCCCTGCGGAAACCTACTTGTTTATTTTTCAGAGCACGTGACAAATCACCAGCTGCCTGCAAAACCTATCTGAACAACTTAAATCCACACTGCTGGCAATACAGCCCTGGTCTGTCATCGGCAGTTGGCAGGTTGCGGAGGTCACATTATGCCGATGTGGGATTTATTATCTTTTTGAAAGGTTTTAGATTAAGGACCATTGTAGGGGAGCTAAGCTGATCTACTTTTCACAGTAAAATAAAATAATACCTTGGGCTGTTTTTTTCTGCATCGCTTCGCAGCAGTTTGAAACATCCAGAAGGGAAATGTTGCAAGTCAGAATGCTGCTGAGCAAGAGGGCATTTGGTGTCAGCCATGGCTCAGTGGGCAGCACTCTCTCGCCTCCGGGTCAGAAGGTCGTGGGTTCAAGCCCCACTCTGGAGACTTGAACACAAAACCCAAGCAGACACTCCAGTGCAGTGCTGAGGGAGTGCTGCACTGTTGGAGGTGCCGTCTTTCGGATGAAACCTTAACATCTGCTCTCTCCGATTGATGTTAAAAGATCCCACGGCACTGTTACAAAGAAAAGACGGGGAGTTCTCCCCGGTGTCCCGGCCAATTGTTATTACTCAACCATCATCTAAAAAAACCCCAGATAGCTGGTCATTATCATGTTGCTGTTTGTGGGAGCTTGCTGCGTGCAAATTGGCAGCCGCGTTTCCTACATTACAACAGTGACCACACTTCAAAAGTACTTAGTTGGCTATAAAGTGCTTTGGGATGTTCTGAGGTCGTGAAAGGCGATATATAAATGCGAGTCTTTCTTTCGGTACATCTATCCTCTCTGTATTCTCAACATCAGAACAGCCTGGGACCGCAACACTGAGGGGGGAAAATTCGGTTGCCTAAGAGGGCGCTAATGGGGCGCAATGCAACTAGCGACCGGGCGCGGCGATGTTTGCGCCGCTCGCGAAATTGACCAGAGTTTTTGAGGCGGCGCTAAACTCTACCGCCCCGATCTCCTGCGCCCACAGATCGTGACATCAGTCGAGCGTGCAACCCGAACCGGATATTGAGTGGCGCCCCCTTCCTTTCCGCCTGCCGCAATCAACGACAGGGAGAGTGGAACGTTTTCCAGTCGGTAAGGGGCTGGGGGAGCGCTATTTAAAGGCGCCCTCTTCCTGCCTTTTTTTGTGGGAGACAATTTTGCACCACTCATTCTGACAGAGAGAGAGAGATTCTGAGAGAGAGAGAGACTTCTGCAGAGAGTCAACACTGTGTGAACTAGTTTTGGCTACTGAGCATCACTTATCAGGTTCTTTTGGATTTGACCTTCATTACTTCGATTGTCAAGAGACTTTGGGAGCTGCACTGATTCAGGGCGTCGTCCTGCGCCTGCAGAATCGGAGGCATCAGGGACGCAGAGAGAGAGTGGCAATCATGGCCAGACGGAGGAGGGCCAACAGGCCTGTGCACAGGAGACCTTACCCTCCGAGGGTATTCCGGGAACAATTCTCCTACATTCATTTGTCTGAGGAGCAGTGTTTGCACAGGCTGCGCTTCAGCAAGGAGGTGGTCACTGAGCTCTGCCACCTGTTGCAACCAGATCTGCAGCCTCTACTGAGGACCAGGACGTCTCTGTTGGTGGCAGTGAAGGTCACAGTGGCTCTGAATTTTTATGCCACCGGCTCCTTTCAAGCAGCTACTTGGGACATCACCAATATCTCCCAGTTCGCTGTCCATTGCTGTATCCGGGAGGTCACAAATGCCCTCTATAAAAGGAGACGCCAGTACATCTCTTTCCCGATGACCCAGGCCAAACAGCATGAACGTGCATGTGGCTTTACTAGGATAGCGGGCTTCCCCATGGTGCAGGACGCCATTGACTGCATGCATGTGGCATTGCGGGCACCGCATGAGAATGCAGAGGTTTTCTGAAACTGCAAGGGGTTCCACTCCTTAAACGTCCAGTTGGTCTGTGACCACAGACAGCTGATACTCACCGTCAATGCCCGCTATCCTGGCAGCAGCCACGATGCTTTCATCCTGCACCAGACTGCTGTGCCAGACCTTTCCCAGGCACCGCATCAGCCAAGTGGTTGGCTCCTCGGGGACAAGGGTTATGCACTCTGCACCTGGCTGATGACACCGCTCCGTAACCCCAACACCCCTGCTGAGCTGTGGTACAATGAGAGCCATATTGCCACCAGAGGATGAGGAGGAGGAAGAGGAGGAGGATGATCATCAGCAGCACCAAGGCGGGAGGGAGGCCCACAATGTTGAGACTGCAAGGGCTGTCCGTCAAAGACTGATAACAAGCCGCTTCTAGGCCCCTACTCAGGAAATGGCTTCTGGCATGGAGAACAACATGATGGAAAGCAACCCGCAACCCCTATAGCCGGCCAAGGCAGCAATGATTCCAAAGGCCAAACATGTACATTTTGAATACAACAACTTTTTTATTTTACAAGCTCTGTGTGTGTCATTTATTCATGACAAACTAATAGAAACAAACACAAAAAATCATTAATTAACATAACTGGTTCTCACAACCTGGAGAAAATGGCCAAAACACTAAACAAAAGTTATCAGACGAACCTCGGCTTTTAATAAAAACATTCCCAACATTTCGTCAGACCTCCTACTTTTTGCCCTTCGAGGGTGATCTCCTTCCCTTGCCCACTTGCCCCCTTCCAACCCTACTGCTCCTCTGTAATGGGGCCCCAGTGGCTGTGAAGGGATAATTACAAGTCCTAGCCCTTTTCAGGCTACCCCAAATCAGGCGTATTCCCCAGACGTTCACCTTCAACTGAAGTTAAAGATAGCCGAATTCTATATGTCACTTAATTGGGTCTAAAGGTCAGACTACCTTTCCCTAAAGGAAAGGAACGACGTGAAGATGTTACCGTCTTCCGGATAGCACTTTTAATAAGTTTAACTAGACTGTAACCTTCCGGATATTATGAGGGTCCGGAATACCCCCCAGAATTCTGCAACTCCTTTGAGTATACAGAAATTGAGTTCGCGAGTTTATACAGAAATACTCTGTGAGACAATTCTAAAAATATATCGATTTATTAAAGAACCGACATTTAGTTAACAGCTGTTATGGCATCGCAACTTTAATCGTTCAAAATACAAATAGCTTACATTTCTTATTCTCAAATCTTAACTTCGTTACATTTCCACACTTCTACTTATTTCTTAATCCAGAATATCCACCAAAATCAAATACCTTGATTACCTGAGACTCAAAGTTGTAAACTTACAGAGTGTGTCTGTGAAGTTGAGAAACGCTTGCCCCGTTCAGCGACTTCTGACTTTTCATCTGAAAAGCTCTTATTTTTATACTTTTTTTTAGTGGTTTATTCTTTGAAGTATTCTGCTGATGTAAGCTAATTGTCTCCAGTGATACTCGATTGAATTGTTTTCTATTCTTAGGTGTTTCAAAAACTTATCATTTTTATGGTTATTATTGATTTATCTATTTGATGCCATTCTTAGGAAGTCTTTCTATTGAATTTCTAATATCACTTAGCTACTTGTAAGCCAGACATCGTGTCTCCTAACTATTCCATTTTCAATACAAACACAATGGGCTGGATTTTGATACTGGGGCGGGTTGGGGTCGTGTTATCCACTTTTCGTGTTATCCACCTGACTGCAAATGGATGTGGGAGATTGATGCAATTTTCAGCTAATTGGGCAATTGAGTTCCAGCATGTGGGAACCCATGACCTAATTAGTGTTTTCAGTCTGAAAGTCGCCTCTGATGATGTCATCATTTCTGCTGCATTGAAGGTCTTCAGAGACTGCCTGGCCTTTGCTGTGAGAGGACCTGGATGCAAAATGAGCAGCAGCAGCCCTAAGTCTGCTCCCAGATATTTTTGAGAGAGAGAGAGAGAGAGAGATCCCCAGCCAGCCAAATGTGCTCCCACCAGGTTTCACAATCATGTTTCAGAACAGGCGTGCTTCACGTAGAACAAGGGTTAAAATCACAAAGGCCTTTCAAAATGGCATTATAGAGCCAATTTAGTGCTTGTTAAGGGCCTTAACAGCCTATCCCATCTCTTGGAGGCGGGACCAGCAGACACGATTTCATGAAAATTGCGTGGAGGCGGGATGGAGGCGGACTTGTGCCCGCCCGCCAGTTTTCACAATTTTAACCCCCCACACACCTCCAAACCCGCCTCCACAGGTCAATTAAAATCCAGCCCAGAGTAATTGCTTGGTGTCATCTATTGATGTAATATCTACAAAGTTTCTCTGCAAATACATTTTACAATTTGTAAATTGAAAACACTTCTCTTAGGGTGTTTACTTGTTTTCTTGCTATCTCAATTGGTTGCATATTTAATTGTGTTTCCTGTTTCTAAGTTTAACATAAAACTATTTTACGGCAGGTATTTCTTTTACTTGATACCATTTTTTCAAAGGCACTTGTTTTTTTTAATGTTCTGTGCACCTGTTCGACGTGTTAAATTTTGACACTTTACTTGGGTCATTCCATTGTGTTGGTTCCAATGTTCAGACATAGAGGAACCTCCAGCCTGCTGTTTCAATAGGGCCATGTCTTTGTATTTACAAACATTTCCCATTTCAAAGCTTGTGATGTTTACAACTTTGTTAACAACTGATCTTTATCTCAGAAGCCTGTATTTCTGTTTTACGACTTGTGTCTTTGAGGCTTTTAGATTTTTAACCCTAGTTTGTCATGTTTTAATATTATCAAATCTGTTTATAGGATGATGTATTTCTTGGAATATGGCTATTTCCTTCACAGCTGCAGCAAAGCTGGTGGAAGGCTGCTGAATGTCAGATCCAGAGACTGCAGATGCCCTTGAAGGACGCCCTCGACCAGCTCTGGGCCTGGAGGCCCCGGCTGCAGACTGCACCAACTCTGCAAGGGCGGCAGCAGTCTGGGCTGGCTGTGTTGCAGGCGGTGGCAAATGCAATGGGGAAGTGACAGTGGTGGCAGCAGGAATGCTGTCATTTTGAGAGAGGACAGCAACTCCCTGCTCGACCGACACACTGGCACTCCCACAGGGCAGCACCTCAGCATCCGGAGCAATCTGCTGGAGCACAGATTGCTGGCCTGCTGCGGCGTGGTGAGAGCCCCGGGGAAATGTGTCTGAACCAGCAACAATGGCATCAGTCAGTGCTCGCGTGGCCTCAATCTGAGTCTGCATGAGACCAGTCTGAGACTGGATAGCAGCAGCCAGTGACTGAATTGCAGCACTGAGCATTTGCGTGGCATCCGCCTGTGCTACAGCGGAGTGCTCCACACTCCTTGCCAGTGCATCAGTGCATTCGGGCACCCTTCCCACTGCACCCATGAGCTGAGTGTGCATGTCCACCGCCTGGGTGTTCATTTCAGCGATGAGCCACGCCTCCTCTGCGTCAAGTGCAGCAGGACTTGCTTGCCTACTCACCCTCCGGGGAGATGGCCCCCGAGCTTCCCTACCCCCATGGCATTGCTGCAGCCCGCTGGGTCCTGGAGCTTCACCCTCATCAGACCCTTCCCCCCTGCTCCCCTCCAGGGAACTCGTGGTCCCAGTGTGGGCATGGGCTTCCTCGGGAGAGGGTGGCGCTGATGCTCCGGCTTCCTCTTCCTCCTCGCCTGCGGCTTCGCTCCCACTGGCAACTTGAGGGCCCGTCTCCTCAGCTGGTGAATCACCATCTGAAAGCAGGGAGGTACAAGAGTGGCTTTAGCGTCAGGACAGGGGGGCAGTAAGGGAGGAAGGAGTGGAGCGATTTAGTAAGTTGGATTGAAAGTGTCAAAGGCTGGTGTTGTGAGGGACAAGTGGAATGAGAGAGGAGAGAAAGCTGATGACCTTACCATTGCTGTCCCGAATGGGGTCGACCTCTCCAGGGACGACGGGACCGATCACCCAGCTTGCCACAATCCTGTGGACACGCGCCTCAAGATCGCTGAGGGGTTGCAGCTGAGGCAGCCCTCCACCCGTCCGTTGCTGCTGTCTCCTGTTATGAGATAGCTTGGCCTGCAAGAAAAAGGACGGCGTCTGAGTAAATATAGAGCCATGGTCTTGCCTGATGTGCCTCCTATAGTTGAATAGCCCTTAATGTATGCAAGGTGTGGAATGTGCGTGTGTGTTTTATGAGATGGCCATAGGTCTTGGATGAGTGTTGGGCATTGGGGTTTTAAGACCCTCTGGCCATAGAGTGAGGTTGAGATGGAGGGATGGAGAGTTATTGAAAAAAAGCCACTCACCCTGACGACCCGAGTGAGGTCGTTGAACTTTTTGCGACATTGAGTATGAGTCCTGGGCACCATGCTCCTGGAGGAGACGTGCTGAGCCACCTCCCTCCACACTCTTCTGTAGTCGCGCGGCAAAGGCCTCCTGCCACTCTCAGGGTAGAGTATAGATCTTCTGTGCTCCACCGCGCCAACGAGCGCCTCCAGGGCCCGCTCGCTGAAGCGCTGAGCTTGTTCTCTCACCCTCTCCATAGTCCTTGGCTGGAAACTTTAGGCACAGGTCTGTCCACGACGAGATTCAAGGCTGCAATGAGCAGGGTGTGGCTGGAGTGCAAGATCGACCCTCCCCTTTAAGAACTGGCTGGCGTAAGTGTGTCTGTGTTCCATCGCTAACTGACATCACCTGAGCTTCGCCCGCGCTCTGAGTTAGCGCCTCGCTCCTCGGCCTTTGCACCTTAAGACAGGTGTGCAGCACCTGATTTAGTGCTCCAATCACCTCCAGGGGCGATAGAGGCCAAGTTTGCAGTCGGAGGCGATAATTAGCGCCAGGCGCTAAACTTTGCGCCCGGCCGAGAATTGCGTCCCAAACGGGGCGATACTGAATTTCTCCCCCTGAGGGTTGTGACTGTGGATTCGCGTCAGTGCCGACATTAACTCCCGGCAGGAAGCAGGCGGGAGTGGAGAGCAATCCCTCGTGGGAGTCCAATGCCCCCGGTCAGCCGCTTGTCTGTTTCTGGTGGTAAGCAGCGGGTGAGTTACAAATCCTTCTTTTCAAATCCCTCCACGGCCTCGCTCCTCCCTATCTCTGTAACCTCCTCCAGCCCTACAACCCTCCGAGATCTCTGCGCTCCTCCAATTCTGGCCTCTTGCACATCCCTGATTTCCATCGCTCCACCATTGGTAGTGGGGCTGAAGGACGGGTGCAGGCTGGCAATTTTACGGAGATCGAATTAGGTGATCGAAACTAGGTACTCGCAGGCTGCCAATGGACTGAAGCCATTGAATCGCACCTTTAGGTGGGATTATGCAAACTATTTCAGTTAAATTAGTCTCAAAATTGGCACAATCAGCCTGATGATCATAAAATAAAGGACCAAAATAAATCTACCAACCTTCAAAACCCAATACTGAATCATCTAAACAAGGAACACTGACCAGGATCAATATTGTGAAGGTTAGGATGTATCTTAACAAGGTTATTTTTCATGAGTTACTTCTCTCAGGTTCACAGTGTCCTGGCACTGCCAGAAATGATTAATTACGGGAACAAAGTGTTTCCTTTTTTTCCGTAGTGGCGATGAAATCATCAAACACAGACACCCAGACACGTTCAGTCAACTGCAAGGACCTGTGAGTGTGTGGGATCTTGCTGAACATCATTTCACCCTTTTACTTCCATCCGCCAAATCCTTCTGGAAAAGGACCGAGGTTCTGAAATTCCGCGGGAGTTCCGCCAATCTTCCTCCGTAACTTCGACGGGATACTCCCAAGGAAATGTTGTGAAGACCCGGTCACGTCAAATCCCCGCCATTTCTGGAAGATCTCCTCTTGACTTGTAAGGGGCTGAATTTCTGTCTGCCCTTTTTTAGAAGTGGTAACCATGAACTGTGTAAATTAGTGTGGATTGTCATTTAGTTCGATGGCATTTAAAAAAAAAATCTCTTGCTTGTTTTTTGGAGTTTTAGCACTGTTCAAAATAAAATGAAAAAGAGGTTCTACCGATCAGCATAGATTGAACAGGCTGGGTCTCTTTTCTCTAGGAAAGAGAAGGCTGGGGGGGACCTGATAGAGGTCTTTAAAATTATGAAAGTGTTTGTTAGGGTAGACGGAGAGAAGATGTTTTCACTTGTGGGGGAGACCAGAACTAGAGGCCTTAAATATAAGATAATCACTAATAAATCCAATAGGGAATTCAGAAGAAACTTCTTTACCCAGAGTGTGGTGAGAATATGGAACTTGCTCCCACAGGGTGTGGTTAAGGTGAATAACTTAGATACAGTTAAGGGAAAGTTAGATAAACACATGGAGGAGAAAGGAATCGAAGGTTAAGCTGATCGGGTGAGAGGAAGTGGATGGGAGGAGGCTCGTGTGAAGCACAAACATGGACCTGTTGGGTCAAATGACCTGTTTCTTTGCTGTAAATTCTATTTAAAAACTGGGGTCAAAAGCAGATAAACTGGTCGTTTATCTCAATTGATTTTTCTTTTTGCTCCCAAGGGTACTGAGACCAATTCTACTTCTCTGACACCTCTCTGGCTGACAGCAGGTAATCAGCAAAGACTGGAGGTTGAACCTCGAACTGCCCGGGTTTGGGTGGATCAATTCTAAGCAGAATATTTACCAACTGAGCCAGTCGCTGTCGCTGGGCCATGAAAAGTCTTAAGTAATATTAGAGTCAAATAGATCGCAATATCTCACATCCAATGGCATTGCTACCATTTTACATGAGTTATTGATGAAGGAAATGGACTTAAGGGCGCTAAATATTAGATGATCTTTGTGTATTAAAGGTCTTTAGACTGCTCTAGGGAATTGAACACAACATGCTGCATTGCACACATTAAGAGATATGAGGCAGTGATGAAGATTTAGCTAGTTTGCGGAGTCAATCCCAGAAACCTGGGGGGAAAAATTCGATTGCTTTGCGCCTCCCATTGGTGCCCTAAGAGGGCGCTAATGGGGTGCAAAGCAACTAGCGCCCGGGTGCGGCGATGTTTGCACCGCTCGTGAAATTGACCAGACATTTTGCGGCAGCGCTAAACACTACCGCCACGATCTCCTGCACCCGCAGATTGTGATGTCAGTCGAGTGTATAGTGCCCTGGACTGGATATTGAGTGGTGCCCCCTGCCTTTCCGCCTGCCGCTAGCAACGACAGGTTGAGGGGAACGTTTTGCAGTCGGGAAGGGACTGGGGGAGCGCTATTTAAAGGCGGCCACTTCCTGCCTTTTTTTGTCGCCGACATTTTTGCACCACGTATTCTGAGAGAGAGAGACTTCTGGAGAGATTCAACGCTGTGTGAAGGAGTTTTGGGTACTGAGCAGCACTTTGCAGGTTCATTTTGATTTGACCTTTCTTGCATCAATTGAGAAGAGACTATGGGGGCTGCATTCTGAGCTCTTTCCCTGGGCCTCTCCATTGTTCTTTCCAGCAGATTTGATGTACAGGTCTCTCCAGGCCGAGATTCAAGGCTGCAATGAGCAGGGTGTGGATGGAGAGCAAGATCGACCCTCCCCTTTAAGAACTGGCCGGCGCCAGTGTGTCTGTGTTCCATTGCTGACTGATATCACATGAGCTTCGCCAGCGCTCTGAGGTAGCGCCTCGCTCCTCGGCGTTAGCGCCTTAAGAGAGGTGTATAGCACCTGATTTAGCGCTCCAATCACCTCCAGGGGCGATAGAAGCCAAGTTTGCAGTCGGAGGCGATAATTTGTGCCAGGTGCTAAACTTTGTGCTTGGCCAATAATTACGCCCCAAACAGGGCGATACCGAATTTCTCCCCCCTGATCTTTCCGAGATCGCCGGGTAACACTGATGCACTTCCGATCATGGGGGATAATGATCAGAATCCCTTCCGTAGTGGACTAGTTATCCAGAGATTGTAAATTCAAAATCCTACCATGGCAGTTTAAGGACTTGAATTCAGTTTAAAAAAAAAATCTGGAAAAATTACCATGAAGCTGTCAGATTGTTGTAAAAACCCAACTGGTTCACTAAGAGCAGGAAACCTGCCATCCTTACCCAGTCTGGCCTATATGTGACTCCAGTTACACACCAATGTGGTTAACTCTTAACTGCCCTCTGAAGTGGCCTAACAGCAACAACAACAACTTGCATTTATATAGTGCCTTTAACGTAGTAAAACAACTCAAGGCGTTTCACAGGAGTGATTATCAAACAAAATTTGACATCGAGCCACATGAGATATTAGGACAGGTGACCAAAAGCTTGGTCAAAGAGGTAGGTTTTAAGCAGCGTCTTAAAGTAGGAAAGAGAAGTAGAGAGGTGGAGAGGTTTAGAGAGGGAATGCCAGAGCTTAGGGCCCAGGCAGCTGAAGGCACAGCCACCAACGGTGGAGCGATTAGAATCAGGGATGCTCAAGAGGCCAGAATTGGAGGAGTGCAGATATCTCGGAGGGTTGTAGGGCTGGAGGACATTACAGAGATATAGAGGGACGAGGTCATGGAGGGAGTTGAAAACAAAGATGTGAATTTTAAAATTGAGGCGTTGCTTAACCGGGAGCCAATGTAGGTCAGCGAGCACAGGGGTGATGGGCGAACGGGACTTGGTGCGAGTTAGGACACGGGCAGCAGAGTTTTGGATGACCTCAAGTTTACGGAGGGTAAAATGTGGGAGGTCAGCCAGGAGAGCGTTGGAATAGTCAAGTCTAGAGGTAACAAAGGCATGGATGAGGGTTTCAGCAGCAGATGAGCTGAGGCAAGGGCGGAGACAGGCGATGTTACGGAGGTGGAAATAGGTGGTCTTAGTGATGGCGCGGATATGTGGTCGGAAGCTCATCTCGGGGTCAAGGTTGCGAACAATCTGGTTCAGTCGCAGACAGTTGCCAGGGAGAGGGATGGAGAGGGATGGCTAGGGAACGGAGTTTGTGGTGGGGATCGAAGATAATGGCTTTACTCTTCCCAATATTTAGTTGGAGGAAATTTCTGCTCATCCAGTACTGAATGTCAGACAAGAAATCTGTCAAGCCATTCAGTCATTTTAAACAGAAGAAGGCCCAGGACCACCACCTTCTCAGGACAACTAGGCATGGCCAATAAATGCCAGCCTTGCCAGCAAGGCCCACATCCCGAAAGTATGAATATATGATCAGTAAGGGATCAGATATAGACAGTTTGCTGCACTCATTCATTCTCTCCAACACCACTGGGGAAAATGAACACATCCTGTTCCATTGAATTACCAGCCACTGGGCTTCCAGTTGGTTAAGAGGGACCTGATTTCATCCCCTGTGACACCAGAAATATCCGGGCTAGTTTCATGATTCCGCACACCCAGCGGAAAGTCACGCTCAAAGAGAGTGCGGGTGTGAGATTTAAAAAAAATTAATTCATGGGGTGTGGGCGTCGCTGGCAAGGCCAGCATTTATTACCCAACCCTAATTGTCCTCGAGAAAGTGGTGGTGAGCCGCCTTCTTGAACCGCTGCAGTCCGTGTGGTGAAGGTGCTCCCACAGTGCTGTTAGGGAGGGAGTTCCAGGATTTTGACCCAGCGACGATGAAGGAACTGCGATATATTTCCAAGTCAGGATGGTGTGTGACTTGGAGGGGAACTTGGAGGAGGTGGTGTTCCCATGCGCCTGCTGCCCTTGTCCTTCTAGGTGGTGGAGGTCGCGGGTTTGGGAGGTGCTGCCGAAGAAGCCTTGGCGAGTTAAAGAAAAGAGAGAAATTTGGGGAGGGTGTGGTGAGAATAACTGAATTGCCCGTTCCAGGTTGGTGATGGCCAATTGCAGCTCACTTTGGGTTTAGTGTTCGGTTCAATCTCAAGTTGCAGGGCCACCAGGAGAAGAAACATCTGGTGTAGAAGAGCAGCCCGTTGGTTTTTGGCAATTGCTTCTTCTTTGACTCAATCTACTCGGAGGTGCTTGAGCTCTCCGGCCTAGATCAGAAAAAAAATCCATATTAGTGAGAGTGGCCGGAATTTTGACTTGTGGGTCGGGTGCGTGCGGGCCGCGTAGCTGGTTGTTACTGCGATGTCTTGATCAGCCCGCTCTTCAGAGCGACTTTAGTGTAATGGCCCCTATTAAACCAGGCATGCGAGTTTCCCGGCCCAATTAAAGGGTGCGGGTCTGATGACATCATTGATGACTCATTTCCAGCGCCCATATTTAAAGCAGCCTTGCACACAACTCACTTGAAGGTTGGTAAAGGAGTGTGGAAGGAGCTTTGGAAAGGTTGGAGTTATTGTGTAAAGTGAAAACTATGAATACCCAAAGGCAGAGGGCTGCACCCAGCTTTACAGATGCCTCGCTGCACATTCTGGTGGAGGCAGTAAGAGCACACAGGGAGGTCCTCCTCCCAGCAGATGGACGCAGGAGACCTCCCCAAGACACCAAAAGGGCCTGGCTGGAAATAGCGGAGGAGGTCAACAGCAGGGAGGTCATGAGGAGGACCTGGATCCAGTGCAGGAAGAGATTCAATGATCTGATGAGGTCAGGAAAGGTGAGTGCAAAGCCACACTCACCCTCATCCTGCTGTGGCTGTCACTACATCCCCATCACTCTGCCTCCCCAAGCCTACTTCTGCACATCATTCCTCACACCAACACACCTCTCTCTCTCTGTACATACCCACATCCCCATCTGACTAACCACCCCTGACACTCATCGCAGCCTAATGCAATCATAGCAAGTAACACCACAGAAGGAGGCCATTTGGCATTCCCTCACAGTCACACTCTATAGATGTAACCCATCCATTCCTTACACTCATTCCATCACTCTCACTCAAAGTTCTCTTCCTTCCCTCCTTGCAGGAGAACAGAGCCCGCAACAGAGAGCGAGAGAGAACCGCAGGTGGCCCTCCAGCCCTCGCACACCTAACAGCAGCAGAGGAGGGGGTTCTGGAGATTTTGGGAGCTCGAGAGACGCTGACGGTGGGTGATGGAGAGAGGGGGGCCATCCCAGCAACCTGGTGACAAAATCACATCTCATACAGCCACATGGCATACAGCAGTCACCCATATGGTGACTGATGTCAGCAGCCAGTGAAATGTCATCATGTGCATAATGGTAACGTTACCCATTCTTATCATAACACTCTCTTTACTCTCCCACAAGTCCATCAACTGCCCTCCCCACTATGCAGCCGGAGGAGGAAGAAGACTCTTCCGAGGAACCTCCAGCCTCTGAGGGTGCAGCGCCAGCAGACCCAAGCGCAGCCAGCACCAGCGCAGATACTCACACCTCGGTGGGTCCATCGTGCCGTAGAGTAGAGTTGTCAGCTGGTGTCTCACAATTCACAAGTCAGTAAGAGCAGGTGGTGCTCTCCAGCTCCTCGCTAGCAGGGAAGTGCGGGTGGCCCATGAGAGAGATGATGGTGAGGGGGACATGGAAGTGGGGGCTCCTCTCAAAGCGCTCACACTTATCCCCCGTTGCCTCCCCCCCAGTCAGAGCCCCAGATACCTCCTCGGATCCCGATGGTTGAGTCTGCCCCTGCACAGTCGCAGGAGAAGCAGACTTTGGCGGGGCCATCACAGGCTCCAAACCCAGAGGACGTCCACTAAAGGTGTCTGATGAGTCGCAGCAGGGAAGTGAGCAGCTGGCCTCTGCTGAAAACACAGGGGTTGCACCTCGTAGAAGCACTCGCAAAAGAAAAATGGCACAAAAGTAGATGCACAAGGGTATGCGCTGGGTGTATGAACAAATGTTAACGTTAAATTTCAGTTATTTTTGTGACACACAAAAATGTTTTTCTTTGCACCACTTCCGGGTGTTGTTCATTTTTGCCTCAAACCTTGGAAGTGGCTTTGTCACTTGGAGTGAATGGTGAGACATTACTTAACCTCGCGCACTGGGGGTTTAGTTGAGAGCAATGGATTGGTCATTGTAGGGATCTTTATGGTGTTGTTGGCGGGGGGGATCTTAGTACAGCATGCGGCAGGCATGTGGCTGCATTGGAGCAAGTTCAGTAAATCTGGCCATGATGAGGCCATCCCGGGCCTCCCAGGCTGCTGGTGCCATCTGCATCTCAGGTTCCTCCTCCTCCTCCTCCTCCTCCTCTTCCTCCCCCTCCTCCTCTTCCTCTTCCTCTGAAAAGGCTGTGTGCTGTGAGTCATGCTCCTCCTGCAGCTCCAATCCTCGCTGCTGTGTTATGTTGTGCAGCAAACGACGATGATTCTGGAGACCCTGGCTGGTGTGTACTGAAGGGCTGCTCCAGATCTGTTCAGCACACCTATTGCTTGTTCTATGACACATCTGGTGGAGATGTGACTCTCATTATATCTCTCCTGGGCCTCAGTACTTGGTCTCCTCAAGGGTGTCCTGAGCCACATCTTCAGTGGATAGCCCTTGTCTCCAAGCAGCCAGCCAGAGAGTCTGTTTGGAGGCGCGAAGAGCTGAGGGAGAGTGGACTGGCGCAGGACGAAAGAGTCCTGGCAGCTGCCAGGGAATCTGGCGCACACATGCATGATGATCTTTTTATGGTTGCAGACCAGCTGCACATTGAGGGAGTGGAAGCCCTTGCGGTTCACAAACACTCCTGGGTGATGATGGGGGGCCTTCATGGCCACATGTGTGCAGTCGATGACACCCTGCACCTGTGGGAGGTCAGACAGAGCCGCAAAGCAGAGCGCCCGCCCAGTGACACTGGCTTCATCAGTGGCAAAGTTGATATAATTGGCTGACTTCTGAAACATGACATCGGTGACCTGTGTGATGCATCTGTGGGCGGCCGACTGCGAGATGCCGCAAGTGTCTGCTGCAGATCCCTGGAAGGAGCCTGAGGCGAAGAAGTTGAGGGCAGTGGTGACTTTGACAGCCACTGGTAATGTGAAGGAAATAGCCATATTCCAAGAAATACATCATCCTATAAACAGATTTGATAATATTAAAACATGACAAACTGGGGTTAAAAATCTAAAAGCCTCAAAGACACAAGCCGTAAAACAGAAATACAGGCTTCTGAGATAAAGATCAGTGGTTAACAAAGTTGTAAACATCACAAGCTTTGAAATGGGAAATGTTTGTAAATACAAAGACATGGCCCTATTGAAACAATAGGCTGGAGGTTCCTCTATGTCTGAACATTGGAACCAACACAATGGAATGACCCAAGTAAAGTGTCAAAATTTAACACGTCGAACAGGTGCACAGAACATTAAAAAAACCAAGTGCCTTTGAAAAAATGACATCAAGTAAAAGAAATACCTGCCGTAAAATAGTTTTATGTTAAACTTAGAACAAGGAGACATGGTTCTTAATAGAACCAATTGAAGTAAATAAGAAATGCAAAGAACACCCTAGATGAAGTGTTTTTGAATTACAAATTGTAAAAAGTACCTACAGAGAGACTTTGTAGATATTACATCAATAAATGACACCAAGCAATTACATTGTTTATGTGTTAAATTTGTAACACAAGGAGACAGGAGTCTGTGTTACAAATAGCAGAGGTGATTTAGAAAATCAGTAGAAAGACTTCCTAAGAATGGCATCAAATAGATAAATCGATAATAACCATAAAAATGATAAGTTTTTGAAACACCTAAAGGTACAGACAGAATTCTAAGAGTTGGCAGCTGAAATGACAGTAAGAATAGAAAACAATTCAATAGAGTATCACTAGAGACAATTAGCTTACATCAGCAAAATACTTCAAAGAAAATACCACTAAAAAAAGAGTATAAAAATAAGAGCTTTTCAGATGAAAAGTCAGAAGTCGCTGGAAGGGCAAGCGTTTCTCAACTTCACAGGCACGCTCTGTAAGTTTACAACTCTGAGTCTCGGGTAATCAAGGTATTTGATTTTGGTAGATATTCTGGATTAAGAAATAAGCAGAAGTGTGGAAATGTAACAAAGTTAAGATTTGAGAATAAGGATCTCTGATAAGAAATCTAAGCTATTTGTATATTGAACGGTTAAAGTTGCAATTGCCATAACAGCTGTTAACTATATGTCAGTTCTTTAATAAATCTATATATTTTTAGAATTATCTCACAGAGTATTTTTGTATAAACTCGCGAACTCAATTTCTGTATACTCAAAGGAGTTTCAGAATTCTGGGGGGTTTTCCGGACCCTCATAATATCCAGAAGGTTACAGTCTAGTTAAACTTATTAAAAGTGCTATCCGGAAGACGGTAACATCTTCACGTCGTTCCTTTCCTTTAGGGAAAGGTAGTCTGACCTTTAGACCCAATTAAGCGTCTTATAGAATTCGGCTATCTTTAACTTTAGTTGAAGGTGAACGTCTGGGGAATACGCTGGATCTGGGGAGCCTGAAAAGGGCTAGGACTTGTAATTATCCCTTCAGTAAGACGTGTGCACCAAGACCTCTGGGCAGCTGGTCTTGCTCCAGCAAGCTACAAATGTCTGCGACGACCTGGCGCGATAGCCTGAGCCTCCTTTGGCACTGCTGCTCCGTCATGTCCAGGAAGCTCAACCTCTGCCGGTATACCGTGTGTTGGGGGTATCGCCTCCGGTGCGGTGCAGCCCTGCGCTGACCCCCTCTCTCTTGTGGAGCATCAGGTCGTTGATGAGAAGGCTGCTGCTGTTGTTGCTGCTGCTGTTGGTGTGGCTGGTGTTGTTGGTGTTGGGGTTCATCTTGGTCTGATTCTGAGGACCAAGGTGAGACAGCATAAGCGGCACCCGTGCTGATGTAATAGATGGCAGGAAAAGTAGCGATCAGAGGGCCAATACCTCAATGTTGTGATAGTGAGTAGCAATGTGGTGAACGTGGCTTCCGAGGTTTCAAAAATAACCTGCAAACTGCAGACGCCCAAATCTGTGGACAAAATGGAGTGAGCAAGAGCCTTTCCAGGAAGCAAGTAACGAGGGGTAATGTTGGAATATTTATGTGCTTTTCCCAGCTCTCGATTAATGCCCTCGCACAATGGCCACTGACCTTCCGCCTCCCCTTCACTGGCAAGGCACCCGACCTCCGGGAATCCCGTGCTGTTGCAGTAAAGCTCAGAAGGTGGTGTTAAAATCACTCTTAAGGGTCTGTAAACAAGCACTTAATGATTTCAATGAGGTCGCTGGCCTCTGCGGATCGGGTCCGTGTCGCGCCTTCAATGCTGCCCGAGTTGAATGCTCGAGGCGGCAGGTTCCCGACGCGCTCGCTTTTCCCGGCATTTTTCCTGCCGCCCCGCCCCCAAACCCATACGAGCGGCAACGGGGAAATTCCGGCCAGTGTCTTTCAAACGCTTCTGAAAAGTGAAAGATGAAAGGTCGATGACGGGGTTTGTTTTCGATGAAGGTTGAGCACTCAGCTCAGGTTGTTTGTAGTCGGCCGATGTCAACCTGCGCCCTGGACTCATGTTTCGGGCCTTTGGCAAATTGGTTCCACCTTCGTATTTCTTCAGAGATACCTGTACCTCTGGATCGAAGCAATTCCCATCCTCGCACCACAGTGTGCTTTATAAACAGACTAGTAGTAACCCCCCCTCCCCCGCGGGGTGTGTGCAGGAGAGGACCCCATGTGTGGCGTGAACCCAGCCACATAAACTGATTTGTACCAGGCGCAAAGATTCCTTTCTTTAATCTGGCAAACTCGTCCAAATGAAAGAAAAAAAGACTGGAGAGAAAAAAACAGGAAGAACAAAGACCAAGATCAGTCTTTTCATCTTTCGAACAAGTGACTCACACTGTGTGTGAAAAATAATCCATATTGGAAATCATTTTTAAAAATTCATATAAACATCACAATGAAGAAGTGGCCACAATGCACAGCTTAGAAATGAATGAATATAACCAATTCTTATAACATCTGCAAGCACACCTAAAACATTCTATAAATCATTGACTGGATTTTCTGCTCTTTATTCTGTTCCGATATTGCACAATGATTGTTACATCGGATTACATAGGATATACAGCACAGAAACAGGCCATTCGACCCAACAGTCCATGTTGGCATTTATGCTCCACACGAGCCTCCTCCCGTCTTTCCTCATCTAACTCTATCAGCATAACCCTCTATTCCCTTCTCCTTCATATGCTTGTCCAGCCTCCCCTTAAATGCATCTATGCTATTCGCTTCAACCACTCCCTGTGGTAGCGAGTGCCACATTCTCACCACTGTTTGGGTAAAGAAGTTTCTTCTGAATTCCCTATTGGATTTCTTGGTGACTATCTTATATTGATGGCCTCTAGTTATGCTCTTCCCCACAAGTGGAAACATTCTCTCTGTATCCACTCTATCAAAACCTTTCATAATTTTAAAGACCTCTATTAGGTCACCCCTCAGCCTTCTCTTTTCAAGAGAAAAGAGACCCAGCCTGTTCATCCTTTCCTGATATGTATACCCTCGCATTTCTGGTATCATCCTTGTAAATCTTCTCTGCACCCTCTCCAGTGCCTCTATATCCTTTTTATAATATGGCGACCAGAACTGTACGCAGTACTCTACGTGTGGTCTAACCAAGGTTCGATACAAGTTTAGCACAACTTCCCTACTTTTCAATTCTATACCTCTAGAAATAAACCCTAGTGCTTGGTTTGCTTTTTTTATGGCCTTATTAACCTGCGTCGCTACTTTGTGATTTGTGTATTTTTACTCCCAGATCCCTTTGCTCTTCTACCCCATTTAGATTCTGATTTTCCTAGTAATATGTGACCTCCTTACTTTTCTTACCAAAATATAATACCTCACATTTATCTATGTTGAAATTCATTTGCCAATTATATGCCCATTCTGCAAGTTTATTAATGTCTTCCTGTAATTTGTTGCAGTCCTCCTCAGTATTGACTATCCCCCCCAATTTGGTGTCATCCGCAAATTCAGAAATAAAACCAGAAAATGCTGGAAATACTCAGCAGGTCAGGCAGCATCTGTGGAGAGAGAAACAGAGTTAACGTTTCAGGTCGATGACCCTTCGTCAGAACTGGAAAAAGCTGGACATGGAACAGGTTTTTAAGCAAGTGTAGGGGCAGGGAAAGCGGGGAGGGGATGAAAGAACAAAAGGGAAGGTCTGTGATAGGATGGAAGGCAGGAGAGATTAAGAGACAAAAGGGATGATGGTGCAAGGCAAAAGGAGATGGTAATGGGACAAGTTAAGAAACAAAAGATGACTCTAGATAAAGTGTAAATGGCGATGGCAGAATGATCGACAGCTGCCGTGTGAGAGAGAGAGAAAAATGGAGAAAAAAAAAGATAGGGGCAGAGGTTATGGTCTGAAATTGTTGAACTCGATGTTGAGTCCAGAAGGCTGTAAAGTACCTAATCGAAAGATGAGGTGCTGTTCCTCGAGCTTACGTTGAGCTTCATTGGAACAGTGTAAGAGGCTCAGTAGATCACGAAACGTTAGTACAAAGCCACACTCAACCTCATCCTGCTGTGCCTCTCATCACATCCCCATCACTCTGCCTTCCCTACCCTACACTTGCACATCCTTACTCACACCAACTTACTTTACATCTCCACCCATTCCTCTCTATCTACAGAATCACATCCCCATCTCACTAGCCACCCCTCACACTCACCCTCATCCTAGTGCAATCATACCAACTAACAACACACAAGGGCAGCCACTTGAGTGTTTTATACAATGTTCATGTAAAGTTTCTGTTAATGTGGTGTCAAACATTGAAACCTTTATTTTCAACACTTTGCGTTCTTGGACAGATTTGTGTGCACCTTTGGAAGTGGCTTAGTGAGTTGTAGTGAATGGTGAGACATAACAGTACCCCCCGCAATGGTTATGGGTGTGAAAGGAATGGCTTGGGCATTGTAGGGATGCTTTATGGTGTTGGTGTGGTGTGGTGCCAACCTGGCGCATCATGTGGCAGCCAGGGTGTACAGCATCAAGTGAAGTTAATCTGGCCATGGTGAGGCCATCCCTGGCTTCACGGGCAGCAATGTGGTCGGGTGCTGATGCCCTGTGTCCTGTGCAGCATCAGTTGATTGCGCAGAAGGTTGGTGTTATTGTTGGTGCTGTTGGTGTGCCTGGTGCTGCTGCTGTTGGGGCTGATCGTGGTGGGATTCTGAGGACCAAGGTGAGAGAGTATAAAGTGCACCCATGCTGATGGAATAGATTGAGAGGTCGCACAACACCAGGTTATAGTCCAACAGTTTTATTTGAAATCACAAGCTTTCGGAGCTATCGATTGCCCCTTCCTCAGGTGAAGTAAATAGATACAGAATCGCCAAAGCATATATGGAATAGATGGCAGGTGAAGTAGAGATGACAGACATGATCTGTCAATGGTGAGAGAGGTAATGAGGTCAGACTGGATGGAGACTTGTGTAAAGACTTACAGCAAGGTGAATCTGTTGTGGAAATGCAATGAGGAAGAGCTTGTGGCTGAGGGAAGATATCTCTGTACGGCCGGAGCTTTTACTGTACATTTAAGAACATAAGAACATAAGAAATAGGAGCAGGAGTAGGCCAATCGGCCCCTCGAGCCTGCTCCGCCATTCAATAAGATCATGGCTGATCTGATCCTAACCGCCAATCTACTATCTACTATCACAGAACCATCTCCTGCATCTAACAGAATTGCACACACGAAATAGGAGCAGAATCAGGCTACACGGTCCCTGGGCCCGCTCCACTACCCACAGGGCCATGACCGATCCGAACCTCGACTCATGTCCAAATTCCTGCCCGCTCCCCGTAATCCTTAATGCCCTTTACTTCTAGGAAACTGTCTATTTCTGTTTTAAATTTATTTAATGATGTAGCTTCTACAGCTTTTTGTGGCAGCATATTCCATGGACCTACCACCCTCTGAGTGAAGTAGTTCCTCCTCATCTCAGTTTTGAAAGAGCAGCCCCTTATTCTAAGACTATGTCCCCTAGTTCTAGTCTCACCCGTCATCGGGAACATCCTCCCCGCATCCACCCGATCCAACCCCTTCACAATCTTATATGTTTCAATAAGATCGCCTCTCATTCTTCTGAACTCCAATGAGTAGAGTCCCAATCCACACAACCTCTCCTCATATGACCACCCCCTCAACTCAACAGCTGATTCAATGGCCACTGAACTCCCGCCTCAGCTTAACAGACGTGGTCCACGACCAGCGAGGACCCCGTGGACGAGCACATAAAATCAAAAGGTGGGCTCAAATGTATTCTTAATGATCTCTAAACAAGATCATAATTACCTGAATTGGGTCCTCCGCCGCTGCATGTCGGATCTGCTCAGCGCTGACAGACCTGACATCGGGAAAGGCGCGTGGCGGCAGATTCACAGCGGGGTCCTGACCCGCTGGGGAAAAAAACACTTTCCTACCCGACCCGCCACCGATCGTGCCTGCTGACCGCCCAGAAAATCTTGGCCCATGAAATTAAATTATCAAGGAACATCAAACAACATAGTAAAATATTCTACAGGCACATAAATAAAAAATGGAAAGACGGGATGGGAATAGGACAACTAAGGAACGGTCAGAATAAAATCACAGACAGCGATAGCGAAATGGCAGAAATATTAAATAATTACTTTGCTTCAGTATTTACCAGGGAGACAGAACAGGTGGACATGACATCGGAAGATGAGATTAGAAATGAGATAACTGCATTTAAAATAAAAAGAGGAGATATATTAAATAAACTAATCAAACTCAAAAAGGATAAAACCCCTGGTCCGGATGGATTACATCTGCGCATTTTAAAAAGAATCTAGGGAAGAGATAGCAGAGGCATTACTCCACATATTTAATAATTCGTTAGAAAAAGGTGTAGTGCCAGAGGACTGGCGGATAGCTAACAATACCTATATTTAAGAAGGGCGATAGGACATGTCCAAGGGACTATAGACCAGTCAGCTTAACATCAGTGGTAGGAAAAATAATGGAATCCCGACTAAAGGGGAAAATAGAAGAACATCTAGAAACCAAAAATATAATAATGAATAGTCAGCATGGATTTCAAAAGGGAAAGTCTTGCTTGACCAACCTCATTGAATTTTTTGAAGAGATAACAGAGAGAGTAGACAAGGGTAATGTAGTAGATGTAATTTGTCTAGATTTCCAAAAGGCCTTCGATAAGGTACCACATAATAGACTAATGAATAAATTCTGAGAATACGGAATAGAAACAGAAAATGCTGGCAATACTCAGCAGGTCAGGCAGCTTCTTACACTGTTCCAATGAAGCTCAACGTAAGCTCGAAGAACAGCACCTCATCTTTCGATTAGGCACGTTACAGCCTTCTGGACTCAACATCGAGTTCAAGAATTTCACACCATAACCTCGGCCCCTATTTTTTCACATGGTAGCTGTTGATGTTTCTGCCATTACCTTTTATACTTCATCTAGACCCATCTTTTGTTTCTTTACTTGTCCCATTACCAGCTCCTTTTGCTTTGTTCAATCATACCTTTTGTCATTTAATCACTCCTGCCTTCCATCCCATCACAGACCTTCCCTTTGTTCTTTCCTCCCCTCCCCCCTTTCCCTGCCCCTGCACTTGCTTAAAAATCTGTTACATCTCCAACTTTTTTCCAGTTCTGACGAAAGGTCATCGAGCTGAAACGTTACCTCTGTTTCTCTCTCCACAGATGCTGCCTGACCTGCTGAGTGTTTCCAGCATTTTCTGTTTTTATTTTAGATTTCCAGCATCTGCAGTATTTTGCTTTTGTATCAGAGAATGCGGAGTCAGGGGACAAGTAGCAGCATGGATTGCTAGCTGGCTTCAAGACAGAAAGCAGAGAGTCGGGGTAAAGGGTAGCTATTCACAGTGGCAGAAGGTGGGTAGTGGTTTTCCACAAGGATCAGTACTGGGGCTGCTGCTGTTCACAATTTATATTAACGATTTAGACCTTGGAATCAAAAACACAATTTCTAAATTTGCGTTAATACAAAAGCAAAATACCGTGGATGCTGGAAATCTGAAATAAAAACAGAAAATGCTGGAAATACTCAGCAGGTCAGGCAGCATCTGTGGAGAGAGAAACAGAGTTAATGTTTCAGGTCGATGACCCTTCGTCAGAACTGGAAAAAGCTGGACATGGAACAGGTTTTTAAGCAAGTGTAGGGGCAGGGAAAGGGGGGAGGGGAGGAAAGAACAAAAAGGAAGGTCTGTGATAGGATGGAAGACAGGAGAGATTAAGAGACAAAAGGGATGATGGTGCAAGGCAAAAGGAGATGGTAATGGGACAAGTTAAGAAACAAAAGATGGCTCTAGATGAAGTGTAAATGGCGATGGCAGAATGATCGACCGCTGCCATGTGAGAGAGAGAAAAAAAAATGGAATACACCTCCATCCCCCACCAGGATGGCCTGAGGGCGCTCCGCTTCTTCCTTGAACAGAGGCCCAACCAGTCCCCATCCACCACCACCCTCCTCCGCCTGGCTGAACTTGTTCTCACATTGAACAACTTCACCTTTGACTCCACTCACTTCCTCCAAATTAAAGGTGTTGCTATGGGAACCTGCATGGGTCCTAGCTATGCCTGCCTTTTCGTGGGATATGTGGAACACTCTTTGTTCCAGTCCTACTCGGGTCCCCTCCCTCACCTCTTTTTCCGGTACATTGATGACTGTATCGGTGTCATTTCCTGCTCTTGCCCTGAACTAGAACATTTCATTCACTTTGCTTCCAATTCCCACCCTTCCCTTACTTTCACATGGTCCATCTCCGACTCTTCCCTTCCCTTCCTCGACTTCTCTGTCTCCATCTCTGGGGATAGGCTATTGACAAACATTCACTATAAGCCCACTAACTCCCACAGCTACCTGGACTACACTTCCGCCCACCCCGCTTCCTGTAAGGACTCTATTCCATTCTCCCAGTTTCTCCGTCTCCGCCACATCGCCTCTGACGATGCCACCTTCCATACTAGTGCTTCCGACATGTCTTCCTTTTTCCTCAACCGAGAATTCCCCTCTACCGTGGTTGACACGGCCCTCGACCGTGTCCGTTCCATTTTCCGCACTTCTGCTCTCACTCCTTCCCCTCCCTCCCGGAACCACGATAGGGTTCCCCTTGTCCTCACCTTTCACCCCATCAGTCTCCACATTCAACGGATCATCCTCTGCCATTTCCGCCACCTCCAGTGTGATCCCACCACCAAACACATCTTCCCCTCACCTCCCCTTTCAGCATTCTGAAGGGACCGCTCCCTCCGCGACACCCTGGTCCACTCCTCTATCACCCCCAACACCTCTTCCAGTTCGCCTGGCACCTTCACGTGCAAGCGCAGGAGATGCAACACCTGCCCTTTTACCTCCTCCCTTCCCACTGTCCAGGGCCCCAAACACTCCTTCCAGGTGAAACAGCGATTTACTTGTACTTCTTGCAATTTAGTATAATGTATTCACTGCTCACGATGTGGTCTCCTCTACATTGGGGAGACCAAATGCAGATTGGGTGGCCGCTTTTGCGGAACACCTCCGTTCAGTCCGTAAGGGTGACCCCGAGCTTCCGGTCGCCTGTCACTTTAATTCTCTGCTCCATTCCCACTCAGACCTCCTGATGACACCCCTGCTTGTGCCCTCCTGTGCAATGTGCAACCAGGCTGCGTTGGTGTCCTGGAGAGGTCTCTTCCACCCATGGGAAGGGAAGAGAACCTCCCTGCGTGTTGTGACTCCCTCCGTAAACATACGGAGGGAGTCATGGGAGAACCTGGGTGCAGCCCTGCACCTCTGTGCAGTGATTGCCAGTGTTTGCAGCACCTCAATGCTGTAGAACACTGACAGCACAAATGTCAAAATAAATTTGGACAAGGTCCCTTTAAGGAAACCGGCTGATGACACGTCATCAAATGACTTTGTAGAATAGAGCTTATCTGTAGGATGTGATAATGTTTTAAATGTAATGCTTTTCTTAAAATTACTATGATATATAATAATGTATGTTAGAAGCATAAAACCTCTGTTACAATATGTATAACCTTAGTTAAAAAGACACAAGGCTGAGAAGCAAAGCAAGGTGGTAAAATTAAGCCAACATTGGCCCAAAAATTCGTGAGGAAGCCTTCGTGCGAGGGTAAGGCTTCACCGCGATCTCTCACTGCGCGTTGGCTTTTTCAGTTCCAGCTCGCACGAACTTGATGTTCTGGACAGCTGCTGTGCTGGGCTTGCGTATCCCACCGGCGTAGTTAATTCGTGCGAGCTGTGGGATCACGTGACTCAGTTAGAGCCAATGGCAGCACACCATCTTCCATTCATAACTTTCACATAAGTGCTGTGAAAGCTATGAATACTATAGCCCCCCAAAAGAACAGCTAAACCTCAATTAAATTTTTAAAAAAAACCATCACATTAATAAAATAAGTATAGTTAAATAAATTAACCATTTTAAATAAAAAATTAAATTTTTGAAAAAATTTAAAATCTTTTAAAAAGTTATAAAAATAAACTTACCTGTCTTTAAAGTCTCTAAAAAAGATATACCTGTTAAAAAAAATTCAAAATAATACTTAATTCACTACTTACCTTGTTAAAAGTGGGTCTTACTCCTCCTTTTTTTATGTGTAAAATCTTCCGTACTTACCTGCGCGTTGAAACCACTAAGTGCACTGCATGCGCGCAGCCTGTAGCGCGCACGCGGTTCACCTAGGACCCGCCCCCTTTTCCATTCACCAAGTGCCGGTTTTCAGCGCATGCGCAGTGCATGCAGAAAACCGGCAATTGGAGACAGAATACGCGAGAGTACGCAGTGCGTACTCTCGCGTATCAACACACATTTTTGGGCCATTATGTTAACTGTGAGAATAGTGCTGAGGTAGTGTAGATTTTCTGTTATGTTAAAAACAAGAAGCCAGTGAAGGACAAACATTAATTAAGTTTCAAAGTAAGATCGAGGGTTTTGAACACCTAACATCCCTTATCGCTGAAGTTTCAGACCAGGCTAGATAATGGGCTATGTGAAAGGCAAAAGACATCTGTCGTAATTCGTGGGAAGTTTGTTTGTGTAAAAGTTCTCAGAGAAAAGCTCATTCAGAAAAAGGGAGGGAATCATAGACCATACTATTGCAGGTCAGGAATTAGCAACAAGAATGGTGAGATAGCCAAAGCAGCTGCAAGTTGCCAAGTATTTTGAGGGGAGAAAAAGGTATAAATGGACAGTTATTGAACACTAGAGGCAGCGCGAAACCAGAGGAAGAGAAACTTCAGTCAACAGAACACAGCAAGACTGAGAAAAGAGACTGCGCTGCAGTCACCCGGTGGGCACGTTACTGGTGTTTCGAGGAACGGATTGTGACTATCATCTTGTTAAGTATTACTTCTTTGTACTGGATGTAAAGTGCTTAATAAATCTGTTATACTTATACACAATATACCTGTACCAGGAGTGGTTTGTTATAGTCACGGACAAATTAAATATAAATTACAGATCTTGTACATATTACAAATCTTACAACGTCACCAGACCCGCTTCCTCTAATTGGCCGGGAAACGCGCTGGGTGGGCTTAACAAGCCCAATCAAGGTAAATTCATTTCATACAGTGGGTCGGGACCCGCCACCGATCTGCCGAGGTTAGCAAAATTGCGGCCATAGTTCCTCTTTGCCTTCCTAATTTTTTTTGACTTCTCTCCTAATCTCTTCGCATTTTCACTTGTTATGCTCTCCCCTGCTGTCCATTTACTTAGTGTATGCCTCTTTCCTTACTCTCAATCTTCCCTTCTGTCTTTATTGATCCATGGTGTCTCATTAGTGTTTAGCTTGTTCTTGTTTTTCAGTGGAATATATTTTTCCCAGACTCTGTTGAACACCGTTTTAAATATTTCCCATTGCTGTTCTACATCATTGTTTGCCAATATTGTTGCCCATTTTATTTTCCCAAGTTCTATTATCAGCCCCTCAAAATCAGCTTTTCTCCAATCTATTAGCCTGGTTTCCTTCATACTTATGTCCTTCTCAATTATCATCTTAAAGCGTATTATATTATGATCACTATTGCCTAGATGGTCCTCTACTTTTACTTCTCTTATCTGCTCTGGTTCATTCCCCATTACTGGATCCAAAAGCGAATCCTCCCTTGTTGGGCTTCTTACATATTGGGTTAGAAAGGAGTCCTGTACACATTGTAGGAACTCCATTCCCTTATCCCCTTTACCTACCTCTTCTGGCCAATTATTTTCGGAGTTGTTGAACAATATGGAGAAGCCAAGCTGTTAAACAGTGCTCCTTCCAACTGAGAACGGGAACAAAGTCACTGATCTTAGTTACCAGGAGGCTTTACGTTCAGTTTGGAGGCAGACGAAAACATTAATCTGAGTGTATATTCACCCGGTAAATGGGGCAGATTATTTCAACTGCATTTAAAAAGCTATTCCCAATAGGATAGGACAGGGGCTTGTACACCACTGTCCAATTGTACTCCCCCCCACCCCCCCACCCAACCCCCCATTCAGAAAGATAGAGGTCTTTCAAATTATGAAGGGGTTCGATAGGGTGGATGTTGAGAGATTGTTTCCACTTCGACAGCACCTCCCAAACCTGTGACCTCAACCATCTCAAAGGACAGGGCATTAAGTGCATGGGAACATCACCAACTCCAAGTTCCCCTCCAAGTCACACACCATCCCGACTTGGTCATATATCGGCCGGTCCTTCATCGTCGCTGGGTCAAAATCCTGGGACTCCCTCCCTAACAGCACTGTGGGAGTACCTTCACCACACGGACTGCAGCGGTTCAAGAAGGTGGATCACCACCACCTTCTCAAGGGCCATTAGGGATGGGCAATAAATGCCAGTGACGCCCATATCCCGTGAATGAAAAAAAAAAGCTTGTGGGTGAGTCCAGAACAAAGGGACCATAAATATAAGATAGTCACTAACAGATCAAACAAAGCATATAGGAAGAATTTCTTTCCCTTGAGAGTGGTGAGAATGTGGAACTCGCTGCCGCAGGGAGTGGTTGAAGCAGTGTGGAAGTGTATTTTTAATCTTGGACACAAAATGGCTTCCTTGAGACAAAAAAGAATGATACAAAATGGCCGACTCTGACTTGTTTGGGAAAAAAGATAAAGTTGTTATGTTTCTCATGAAGATGAATTTAAACTTGCAGACTATGCTGTCTGCAAAGTCTGCTAGCACAGAGAAAAAAAGGCTTCTTCTAATCAACTTGAGATAACCAAGGGCTAGTGAAGTAAACAGCCAGGCGCCTTGGCCTTGGTGGGAGAAGAAGAACAGATAGATAGACTCCATTTTGTAGAGATTAGTTAGTCTCATCGTAAGGCATTTCTTATTTTTTTTTAACTTTTAACTTAACTTACCTTAAACAACATGTCATGTGATATGGGAAGCTTGTGTTTTCAGTGTATAAGATCTTCCATTTTCTGTGATTCTTCAGTGTGTCATCGTAGCTATTTGGCTACAGTTGCATTCTCCTTGCAAGTAAAGTAAATAATAAAGCCTTCTTTGACGATATTGTTTCAAGAGTCTTACTCGGAAGTCGAAACTTCGACAGTATTTCTTGGAGGTTCCACCGAGATCGCTTGCTACCTTTCGGTAAGTCACGGACAAAAGACACCATGAATTTCTAGTGACAAATCCTGAATGGCCACAGTGATGTTCTATCACAAAAAAAAAGGATTTCTCATTAGATACTGAATTGGTGTAGTCTGTTTCTTCCGACGGGAGTACGGCGATTGTTAAGACTCATGTTTTATATTTGAGTTGAATCTTGTAACTTGTGCTTTTTAACGTTAAAAAAAAAGGGAGGAGGATTCTGACGGCTCAAGTTTCAAAACTATCGGGCAAAGGAGGCAAGGGAAAAGTCGACAGGGTTGTGTCCCGGACTGATAAAAGGTACCAGGTTATGAGAAAGCGCTAAAAGATTAAAACTGCAGTATCAAGGGTGGGCCCCTTGAGCCATGAAAGAAGGAAAAAAAAGAATCTCGCGGCAGAAAGGTTTAGATAAGAAACCTTCGTATAGAGTATAAGTTAAATGTTAAGGACTCAGTTTGTAGTGGAGAACAATGCAAAACTGAGAATTGACTATTTGTTTAGTTTAAAGTATAAGGTTAAATGTTTGATTACTTGATTTGTTAGCCTGTTTGGGCTTTTTGCATTACTTATAATTGTCTTGATTGTTGTTAGTTTTTGTTATTGTTCATCGCTTGTAGAACTTTGGATGGTCAAATATAATCGTAAGGGGGTAAAGGGTAAAACTTGCGATTTAGAAGAAGAGTGCCTAGTATAACTTTACCGACATTGAAATCTGAAACTCAGCAAAAAAAAAATTTGGAAAGCTGCTGAGACACCAATGTAAAAAAAAAGAAATGTAAAGTTTTACCAGCATGGAAGTTATTAATGTCTGTGCCGAGATAAAAGCTAATACACAAGACTTGTTGAGTGAAAGGAATCTTAAAAGGAATACTGAGATCTCAGTCGACTGAAAGTGTGTGTTAAAAGTGTTAAAGTTTTCTGACTGTGAATGTTTAAGTTTGTTAAGTTACAGTATTTATTTTGTCTGAAAAAAATCTGTCTAAAAAAAAGTGTCTGTCATTTTTGTTTATGTTTTAGCTCCACCCACTCTTTTGTACAGAGAGCTAAAAGCTGCTTAACCCTTTGAAGACTTGTCTTGAATGATAATCAAGCGTGTGTTGGTTTAAGTTTGTTAATTGTTTTACAAAAGAGGTATAAGCTTCAGCCTTGAAGTCACAGTTGCCAATGTGCCTGGAAAGAAAATTAATTTGAGTGTTTACAAGGCATGGGTAATTGTTTCTTTGTTAATGTGACTATAGTTTCTTTCTTTTCCAAGTGATACTGGTTAGTTTTTTTTTAATTTGATCTGGATTGAATTGGAGTCATTGAGGTTAATTAACCTATTAAAACCAGACTTTCATTGTGCACGGTGAAATTCTGGTTGGTGTAAATTTGTGTAGACCACATTGAATAAGATATTTAATGGTCTGAAACCAGACTTTGAAATATTTACAATCTTGGATACAGAACGGGTTCTGGTCCATACCATTGGCAGAGGAATCACAAGGGAAATTCGCCTTTACTGTCAGGGATAGACAGGAATTTTATATCAGACTTTGCAGGGAAAGCATTGTGCCCCAAGAATTAGAAAAAAAAACTTTGAACTACAATTTAAGTTAAGCTGGTGTGTAAAAAACTGAGAAGAACAACAAAAAGTTTGTTTAACAAAAGATTAAGTTTCGGTCTAAGATTTAACCTTGGAGTCACAGTTGCTATGGTGAAATCTTCCAAAGCAGTTTGATTTGATTTGCTTAATTTTTCTCCAGTTATATTCAATGTTTTTACAGTTTTTTGGAAAGACATCTGAAGAAAGGACAATAAGAAATATGATGTAATTTACTGGTTCTGCAAGCATGTGCTATTTTGTTTTGTTTTATCTGTTCTGTTCGTGTTTAGTTAAAGTGTGAAAACACAACTGGTTTTTTTTGGATCGGGAAAGTTTTTTTTTAAATTTACGTGAAGTGACGCAATTGCGTGCGCCTGACAATGTTTCGCTCCACCTTCTTAAAGACCGGCAAAGGAGTTAACCCTTTCCACTGACAGCTGATTAAGCTCACCGAGCAACAACTTTAGTTTGAAATTTAAAGATATTGGACATTATTAAATTTAAGTTTCTTAATTTTAATTTAACATTTCCCAGAAGGAAAATTATGATTTGATAAATTAACCCCTTGGGCTCTAAGCAGAGTCACAATGGATTCTCTCCTTTCTTTTGTTATATGGAAGTTACCTTGTAAACTAATTGCAGTACTTCTGTCTCTAATGTTAAAACACTGTATAAACCACCTAGCCTGGAAATCATTTGTTTCTGAAATTAGAATTGATAAGATAAATTGATAGAAATGAAATTGAACATTGACAAAACCTATCAGTTCAACAGTACTGCTGTTTGGATTTTGGGATAATGTTGTAATAACAAAATGGACTCAGGCACTATATATATATATTGGATTACTTTTGAGAAAATAAAAGATCCTCTAAAATAATGATAAATAAAAAAGTGTTAATAACTTGGACCAAGTGAGAATGTTTGATCTATGTTTTCAATCTTAAATATTGTACTGGACAGTAAAGTTACTCCAGGGCTCATGAATGAGATATGAATAGTAATTAAAGAGGAAGTGATTGAAGGTGTAAGATAGAAACAGGAGAATTACACTGCTGAATGGGAATTTAAAAAACTTTCTGGTGAAAGTCAGGAAAGTGTAGCTAAGAATAATAAATTGATAGCTTTCTCTTGGAGACATTTATGTCCCTGCCTATAATGAACTTTTAAGAAAACTGAATTTGATAGCCTGGCCACTATCCAAGACATCAGAACCATACGGTGGAAGGTGAGCAAGGATCTCCAGACAATCTTTTGATAAGATACCTGAAAGCCCGAGAAAGGCACATGTGGCATGATATTGAGATACCGATATGAGTGTGAAATGTGATTTGTTACGTATGAAGCAATTACCATCCGCAAATGCGTGGTGAATTTGCACTGAAGAACGAGTTTCAGACATGCTCAGTTACTTGACAACAGCAAGACATGAAATAGTTAATGTGTTTCAGGAGAGCGAGACAACCTTTAAAGCATTGACACATACTCCATCGAGAAACTATCTAATTAATGAAACAGAATAGAGTTAAAACTGGTACCTGTTAGAGGGATTGAAATTGAAGTTGAAGTGGAGAGTTACATGGAATCTGGATTGGGACAATTGAGGGCTAAGGAGAAATTAGGTTTAGTAAGAATTATCCACAAGATGGATATGAGTAAAAGAGAGATCTGGAGAATCTTTTAAGTCCCATGATTTGTTGATTAGATGTTAAACTGTAATGTTGCTTGAAATGATTGTAAGACTGAATTTAACTGTGACTGTAATAATTGTGTTTTGTCGGTAACAGAGCGTGGGAAAAACCAGTGCGAATTCAGTATGAGGTGGTTTTGGTGGTGCCTCCTGTGTCACTACTACCGCAACTACCATGCTTTACGGGTCTAACAGGACCTGTCCCATCAACCAACACATTTTACATAATATCGAAACCTATGCTCAAGTGAAACTGACAGTAAATGAGGTACTTAAGTATGAGCTGCACAATTATGTGCCACAATTCGGATACGACATTCCCCTGTTGTCTAAGGTTATCAGTGAGCTCATGATGCGACTGAACTCCTCCCTAAAGCATTTTTATGTTCTGAAGGAAGACAACTCGAGAATAGATATTGAAATTGACAGCATAGGGGACAACTCACACTGGTGGGATATTGGGCTTAATATATATCAGCACACCCTTAGATTTGTATTATTTCACACGCTCCGGTAGTTCTCCAACTTGTAATGATAGTGTATTTGATATATGTAACCTATGTAGTAAGATACACAAGCCAATTGGGTACTCATGCCCATGACTAACCAGCACTAACAAATTGAGCACACTGAAAGAGAAGATCCGAAGCAATGTAGAGGAGACCCCAGGCGGGGTACCATCAGGAAGATAGAAGAAACAGAGGATACCCCAGGCGGGGCAGAATTGGAACACCGGAATGGACTATTAGAAGGGAGAAATCTTCAAGACTCCCTACTAACTAATGCCCAAGTTGAGAGAGCAATAAGAACTAGCTAGATTAGTCAAGAGCCGATTGTGAGAAGTCAATAAGGGTTATTTCCTTCTCAAAGAAGGGAATTGTAAGAAATAGCTGTTGGATTCAAAGATGGGTTTTAATTTTTAGAACAGAAACTGACAACATGCAGCCAGGAACAGATAGCAGAAATGCCAGCAAGGTCGAATATCAAGCATCAAAAGACAAATAGAAGTGATAAGGGAATCATAAAATGCAAAACAACACAGGGTGGGGGATAATAGACAAAAAAATGGAGTCGAAAAATTAAATTTTGAAGGACTTATACAATGAAGCTGTTACTTATATTTTGCATATTAATCGGACTGATACGCATGACGTGCCAAAGAGGTGGGGAAGGATCCCGGAAGAAACGAGAATTACACGTTAACACTTTCTTGTACATGTCTTACGAGCATGCTAAAACTAGTGGTAGATCTAGTTGTTGGGTCTGTGCCCATATACCTATTCACACCATGGGAGGGATCCCCTCAGATCAATTCCCTTTAATACTTCCAAAACAGCAGAATGGGTAATAAGAAGAAACAGTTCAAGGGACCCGGATAAGACCTCAGATGTAGAACAGTGGCGATCAGCAGGGTATAACCTAACCACCTTTCAGGGGTGGTATCAGCCCAATTATAATCATACTCGAACACCCCCGTTTCTTGTATTAACTAATACCTCAGGAGTCGGTAGACCACAAGGGGCATTATGTTTTAAAAAGCAGGCTGCAGTAAGCAGGATGCAGGATGAAAAGAAAGTCGGAGAGAGTTCCTGTAATCAAACAGCAACCACCAATTCCTGGCCTGCTTGAGCAGGGATTTTTTCAGTTTGACTGGACTAAAGTAAATAATAAAACCAGTAGGTCCCACTGGACAGGCGACCCTATCCGAATATGGATGGGAGGAGAGGGTAACTTGACGGCCTATAATTGCACCTATTTTATATGCAGGAACAAGGCTTATCCATGGTTGCCACATAACTGGACAGGGTCCTGCTATTTGGGTTATGTAGTACCTTATATCCACATTTTAGACAATATAGGAGAACATTATGAATTCCAAAGAAGTAAAAGAGAGATAGCAACTTATGAAAGAGTCTTTGGAGTATTAATAGCCCCATACAGAATAGGGAAGTAAATGAAGAAGAAGAGAAGAACAGTCCCCTAGGGGAAGAGCTAAGGCGATTGGGTAAGATAAATTTTTAAGGATTAGGTGACCAAGATGATGCCAGTTACAGTGGCCAAAATTAAGACTGGACAAATTAGAATTGAAAGAATTACATGCCCAACCCTAAGGATAGACAGAAAGGAGAGACGATCTTAAATAAGGTCAGCCATCAATACAGGTATAATCCCAAGGATGGTTAAAACGGAAAAGAAGTTGGCATCCCTGGCCAAAATCCAAATTTGGTACAGGAACCGACAGGAAAGACCGAAAGGGTTAAATTGAGCTATTTTGTCCTAGAAGGACAAAAAGGGGGGAATGTGGAAGTGTATTTTTAATCTTGGACACAAAATGGCTTCCTTGAGACAAAGAATGATACAAAATGGCCGACTCTGACTTGTTTGGGAAAAAAGATAAAGTTGTTATGTTTCTCATGAAGATGAATTTAAACTTGCAGACTATGCTGTCTGCAAAGTCTGCTAGCACAGAGAAAAAAAGTCTTCTTCTAATCAACTTGAGATAACCAAGGGCTAGTGAAGTAAACAGCCAGGCGCCTTGGCCTTCGTGGGAGAAGAAGAACAGATAGATAGACTCCATTTTGTAGAGATTAGTTAGTCTCATCGTAAGGCATTTATGTTTTTTTTAACTTTTAACTTAGCTTACCTTAAACAACATGTCATGTGATATGGGAAGCTTGTGTTTTCAGTGTATAAGATCTTCCATTTTCTGTGATTCTTCAGTGTGTCATCATAGCTATTTGGCTACAGTTGCATTCTCCTTGCAAGTAAAGTAAATAATAAAGCCTTCTTTGACGATATTGTTTCAAGAGTCTTACTCGGAAGTCGAAACTTCGACAGCAGAGAGCATTGATGCATACCCATCTCCAATATTCTTATAACTATCAATTGAACAAAATGCACATTTTTTTAAAGTGCTGCTGTGATTTTTCTCCCGGGTGTTGCTCCCAGCGGTGTCTTTAATTCCTGGAGACTCCAGGGCAATCCTGGAGGGTTGGCGACCCTGGAGAGAGGGAGTAGAGGGATACGAGGGGAGGGTGGAAAAGATCATTAGAGTGGGAGGAGGCTGGTGTGGAGCATAAACACCGGGATAGACCAGGTCGGGCCGAATGGCCTGTTTCTGTGCTGTAGACTCGATGTCTGGGCCCACGAGCCTAAAGCATGTTAAATTAATGAGAGAAATCAAGGAAATAAAAGACATCATCAGTGGTTCAGCATGTATGAAGAGAACATTGTTTGCAAGGTTTAATGTATATTCAGGTGTCTTTATTATTTTGATATAGCGTGAAGGATAACCAAGTTTCTAAATGATTGTAAAGCTACAGTTTGCACTGATGACTGCACATTTACCTGTTCCACGTTAAATAAATTGTTGTTGGATGTTTACAGCTGACAGTGTCTGTTCGATCCAGCTCCTGAAGGGAAGAGAATCACGTAACACCGCACGGTACATTCCCGTTCAGATTTGGGCGGGAGCTGCTGGCGTCCAGCAGAAGTGACACCGGATAAATCGGAAAGTGGCGTAGCGGATCCGCCCGCCCATTTTCCACTCGTGTCTGCCCAAACACCGTGCTAAAACTGGCGTAAAGGTAGAGGAAGATCCCGCCCGTGTTGTTCAACTGACAAACGATGTGCTTCAGAGACAAAAGCCGACGGGAAGTTACTGAGCACGTTAACAGGTGGAAGCAAGGATTAGTACTGAGCCGCAGGGAAAAAGGAATATTTGAGGAGATAGAATCATAGAATGATACAGCACAGGAGGAGGCCATTCGGTCCATCGTGCCTGTGCCGGATCTGTGAACAAGCTCTCCAATTAGTCCCACTCCCCCTGCTCTTTCCCCACAGCCCTGCAAGTTTTTTCCCTTCAAGTATTTATCCAATTCCCTTTTGAAAGTTACTATTGAATCTGCTTCCACCGCCCTTTCAGGCAGCGCATTCCAGATCACAACAACTCGCTGCGTAAAAAAAGTCTCTTTATCTCCCCTCTGGTTCTTTTGCCAATTACCTTAAATCTGTGTCTTCTGGTTACCGACCCTGAGTAGAAACCGTTTCTCCTTATCCACTCTATCAAAACCCTTCATGATTTTGAACGCCTCTATTAAATTTCCCCTTAACCTTCTCTGCTCTAAGTAGAACAATCCCAGGTTCTCCAGTCTCTCCACATAACTGATCAATAACAAGACCTGGCCAAAGTGTGAGGAGGTTCGGCCAAATTATTCACTGGGAGTCCTGCTGTCTTTTCCGCTTTTATGTTGCAGCCTGAAACCTCGGGGATTGCAGTTCATCCTTTATGAATGATGAAAACTTAATGATGTTGATGTAATGCTCAGCTGAACAGCTTTCCTCTGACACTTGGTGCTTAACCGAGTATGTTATACTTTACAAGAGGTAAGGTTTTATTTTAGTTCCACTCGGCATACTGCAAAACAAAGTCATCCATTCACCAGATCCAGTGTCAGTTTTTGTTTTACTTTTCACCCATGCGTTGCTTTAACTCGCCAAGGCTTCTTCGGTGGCACCTCCCAATCCCGCGCCCTCTAGAAGGACAAGGGCAGCAGGCGCATGGGAACACCACCACCTCCAAGTTCCCCTCCAAGTCACACACCATCCTGACTTAGAAATACATCACCATTCCTTCATCGTGGCTGGGTCAAAATCCTGGAACTCCCTCCCGAACAGCACTGTGGGAGCACCTTCACCACAGGGACTGCAGCGGTTCAAGGCGGCGGCTCACCACCGCCTTCTCAAGGGCAATTAGAGATGGGCAATAAATGCCGGCCTTGCCAGCAACGCCCACATCCCACGAAAGGATAAAAAAACTATGCATCAACATGTAAAATAATTGAATAATCAATAATTTTGAGAAATATCAGGTATTAATATGCACCACTTTACTACATAGGTAACCCTAGTCTCAGCAACAAATCTGCCTGTAATATCTGGCAGATTGATGATCGAGAGTACTTCATCAGATTTGAGAGCAGTGCAGAGCTGGTAGTATAACTCAGTACTTTCCAAGCAGGCACCACTGCGAAACACGGTACCTACAGCACCAACTGAAGGCCAGTGTCTACTCAGCGCAGAAAGACCACACAGGAGCATCGTGATGAGGTCATGCGACGAAACATCCCAGAATATGGCCCAACTCGAGCCGGTGACCGCAGTGACCCGAGCGAGTGGATGTTTGGAGGCCTTTCCCTGCGAGTAGCTCTGCCCTTCCGTGATGTCCACACATGTGAGCTGTTACAATCCAGGTCCCCTTCCAACACTGCGCACGACTGCTCAACAGAGCCGCCAACCCTCCAGGCTGGTCCTGGAGTCTCCAGGAATTGAAGATCAATCCGCAGGACACGGCTGGGAGCAACACCCGGGAGAAACACCATTGGGGGAATCATTAAAAAAAATGTGTTCATAAAATAACTTCTTTGAACTCTTTTATTAGTTATAAAAATATTGGAGATGGGGAAAAAGCCTGTTTGACCAAGAGTCAAGAATCATCCAATCGGGTAATGAAGAGTCACTTCACTTTCCGATTGGCCGAGGGAAGTCGGGGCGCCGGGAGGACGGACCTGTTGGGCGACCAATGGCGGGAGTGTGGGGGCGGGGCGGTCGGAGGCAGGAGGTCATGTGATGAAACCTCCAGGAATCCGTCCAACCAGAGTTGGCGACCCCAGTGCTGAGTGCAACAGACAGCTTCCAGAAGCAGGTCCCTGCCCATCACCAGTCGCAAGTTAGAATCGGAGAATCTTACAGCACAGAAGGAGGTCATTCAGCCCATCGTGCCTGTGCCGGCTCTCTGAAACTGTTGTTCCAAATTGGTCCCACACTCCAGCTTTTGCTCCATAACCCTGCAAATTCGTCCTCTTCAAATACATGTCCAATTGCTTTTTGAAAGTTCCTGTGCAATCTGCTTCCACCACCCTTTCAGGCAGTGCGTGCAGATCTTAACAACCCTCTCTGTGAAAATGTGTTTCCTCAGATACCCTCTCGTTCTTTTGCCAATCTGTGACCTCTGGTCACTGACCCACTCGCCAGAGGAAACAATTTCTCCCCACTTGCTCTATCAAAACCCCTCATCATTTTGGATACCTCTATTATACATGTAGCAAATCGGATGGAGCTTGCCTTGGGGTTAACCATCTAGCCTGGCATGGCCGGGTTTGACCAGATACAGCATGGATTGCCCAATACAAACTCCTGGGGCTAAAGTTTTGCCTGAGATTCTGCCCCTCGATTGGGAGCACATCGAACCAAGCACAGAGACCACCACCTTCGATCTGGAGTAACTGTGTGCAGCTCTGGGCCCCGCACCTCAGGAAGGATAGATCGGCCTTGGAGGGGGAGCAGAGCAGATTCACCAGAATGATACCGGGGCTTAGAGGGTTAAATTATGAGGACAGGTTGCACAGACTAGGCTTGAATTCCAGTGGGTATCGAAGATTAAGGGGTGATCTAATTGAGGTGTTGAAGATGATTGAAGGATTTGATAGGGTCGATAGAGAGAAACTATTTCCTCTGGTGGGGGGAGTCCAGAACAAGGGGGCAGAACCTTAAAATTAGAGCCAGGCCGTTCAGGGGTGATGTCAGGAAGCACTTTTTCACACAAAGGGTGGTGGAAATCAGGAACTCTCTCCCCCTAAAAAAGGTGTTGAGGCTGAGGGTCAATTGAAAAATTCTAAACTGAGATTGATAGCTATTTGTTAAACAAAAATCCGCTCTCCTGTTGAGTGAGGCCCTTGCAAAGTCTCACCAGACTCTCTGACAGACAGAAAAACATCACATTGACAAACTAAAGAATGACCACAAATTGCCCATCGCCTGTACCGTGCTCACTCCCACCATCGCCTGTACCGTGCTCACTCCCACCATCGCCTGTACCGTGCTCACTCCCACCATCGCCCGTACCGTGCTCACTCCCACCATCGCCCGTACCGTGCTCACTCCCACCATCGCCCGTACCGTGCTCACTCCCACCATCGCCTGTACCGTGCTCACTCCCACCATCGCCCGTACCGTGCTCACTCCCACCATCGCCCGTACCGTGCTCACTCCCACCATCGCCTGTACCGTGCTCACTCCCACCATCGCCCGTACCGTGCTCACTCCCACCATCGCCCGTACCGTGCTCACTCCCACCATCGCCTGTACCGTGCTCACTCCCACCATCGCCCGTACCGTGCTCACTCCCACCATCGCCTGTACCGTGCTCACTCCCACCAGTTCCACAGGCGATGGAACCCAAGAGGCCCGGCAAAGGTGAATGTTGAATTATTTTGTTGCGCGCACAAAAATAACATGGGACCGCCCCCCCCCCCCACCCACGTCCTCCATGACCCCCTGCCCCAACCCACTGCGACCCCCCCCCCCACACCCCGCCTCACCCCATTGCTAACCCGCCCTGGGACACCCCCCCCCCTCCCAGCCCTCATGTCCCGCTGCCCCACCGCGAGGAACGAGGACTGTGTTGGTGGGGGAAATGGTGCCAGGTTGAAGAGAAGAGTTGTAGAAGATGAGTGTGGGTATGAAGTGGGAATGTTCGAAGAGGAGAAAGTGTTGGTGAAAGGATGGGGAGTGAAGTGGGTGATGGGGCCACTAACCCATAGTGGGGAGGGGGGTAAATTGGAAAAGGGAGACTGAGTGTTGAGGTAACATTCGTGGGTGTGATGGTCGGATTGGCCCCTTTAAGCTTTCATGTCCGGTTGTTGTATTTTCCTGTAATGCCGGTGAAGGATTGATGGGCCTCGCTACGATTTCAGTTACAATTCTTGTGTAGCTACATCTCTTCACATGTCAGAGGCTGATAATCAGAGCTGTACTTGTGCTTCTTTGAAGCTGTTGCTTAGCTATTGCGAGGTTTCTGGGTTGACAGGGATGAATTATAATTGCTACCACATGCTGGCAACTGTCTAACCGTCTATCCAGATGTTTATTCCACCCATTGATCACTCTTTGTGTGAAGAAGAATTTCTGATAGCTGGATGCTTATATCTGTCTCTCTCGTACCCTGATATGAACCGTCCCGCCCAGGAGAGGGGGAGAGGATGGGGCTGGGATCATAAGAACATAAGAATTAGGAGTAGGAGTCGGCCATGCAGCCCCTCGAGCCTGCTCCGCCATTCAATAAGATCATGGCTGATCTTCGACCACAACTCCACTTTCCCGCCCGATCCCCATATCCCTTGATTCCCTTAGTATCCAAAAATCTATCGATCTCTGTCTTGAATATACTCAATGACTGAGCATCCACAGCCCTCTGGGGCAGAGAATTCCAAAGATTCACCACCCTCTGAGTGAAGAAATTCCTCATCTCAGTCCTAAATGGCCTACCCCTTATCCTGAGACTATGCCCCCTAGTTCTAGACACTCCAGCCAGGGGGAAACAACCTCTCAGCATCTACCCTGTCAATCCCCCCCAGAATCTTGTATGTTTCAATGAGATCACCTCTCATTCTGCTAAACTCCAGAGAGTATCGGCCCATTCTACACAACCTCTCATCATAGGACAACCCTCTCATCCCAGGAATCAATCTAGTGAACCTTCGTTGCACCGCCTCCAAGGCAAGTATATCCTTCCTTAGATAAGGAGACCAAAATTGTACACAGTACTCCAGGTGTGGCCCTATATAATTGCAGCAAGACTTCCTTACTCTTATACCTGCAATGATAGGATCAGCCTATAACTAGTAGCTTGAAACGCACACGTAGCGAATCGCTGGCCTGTTTTCCGATGGAAAGGGAAATCAGGCGCAGTGTAACTCTGGGCTGCAGATTCGCTATGAGCCCTTCGCGGGCCACTGGCGTAGACCAATTTCATCCCCAAACTCTTAAAAAATAAAACAAATAAATAAATAACAACAACCAACCCGGCACAGGCCCAATGGGCTGAATGGCCTCCTCCTGTGCTGCATCATTCTATGATTCTCAAATCAGCCGACAGCAAATCTGGAATGGAGGCTTAAATATCGAAGCTAAAGAACAAAAATCGAGCGAATGCTTGAGCCAAGTTACACAGCTTAAAGTGTGAATGCACTGCAATAATTGGTTACAAAGAATTCACCAGCCTTTTGCACCCTTGAAATCTCACTAAACCAACACAGCGGAGAAACTGTCTGCTATTCTTCAGCTGCTGAATTTTAATGGAGGGTTTTGTAAAGGTATTGTGTGTGTGGGTCTGACGGCCTGGATTTGACTCTGGGAGTGTGTGCGGGGCAACGGCTAATGCTAGCGAAAGCCGCTAGTGCCAGTGAGCCAGCGTCAAAGATAAAGAAGTAGTCAAGATCAGGCTCACGTAAACGGTCAATATATTCAGGCACTTTACACAGTCCAGCCAGGCACTTAAAGCCGTTCTTCCCAATAGTGCTAAAATTGCTAAAAGAATGGGCATGAATCAGAATTACTGGCAGAAAGAAAGAATTGTATTTCTATAGCGCCTTTCACAACCTCAGGCCACCCCAAAGTGCTTCACAACCAATGAAGTGTGGTCACTGTTGTAATGTAGGAAACACGGCAGCAATTTGCACACAGCAAGATCCCACAGACAGCAATGTGATAATGAGCAGATAATCTGTTTTTTTGGTGATATTGATCGAGGGATAAATATTGTCCAGGACACCGGGAGAACTCCCTGCTCTTCTTCCAATAGTGCCGTGCGTCCACCTGAGAGGGCAGACGCGACCTCGGTTTAAAGTCTCATCCGAAAGACGGCACCTCCGCCAGTGCAGCACTCCCTCAGCACTGGCACTGGGAGTGAAGGAAACACGCCCAACAGTAGCATAATCCATGCCTGTGGCTTGATCGAGATTGTTCAGCAAAATAAAGCAAAGCAACTTCACAAGGGGCGAAAGGAACACATTTCAGGCCTTCGGGTGTAATGCTGGAGTGGGGTATGGCTGAATTTCAGGAGTGAATGGGCTTCTCTTCCACTCTGGCTGTGTGACTTGTCCTCCAGAGGAACGCGGGGGATGCAGCACATGTAAATAGTCCTCAGGGATAGAACTCGAGCTTCTTGCACTGGCTGGTCTGCGACTGGAGAGAAATCAAAATCTGCTACCTTAAAAATAAGAACAAAACAGGAGTCATAAATCTTGCTGTCAGACACAACACCGACATCTCAATTGGAGAGCTCTTTCAAAGAGCCGGCACAGGCACGACGGGCCGAATGGCCTCCTTCTGTGCAGTGTGAGTCTATCACTCAGTGACTAAGGACCTGTATCTCACCCAGCTATTGTGTGTGCTGCAGTGCCATCGTGTGGTGTACTCAAGCAATTACAATGCCCAATTTAAAGAGAGAACTTACATTTCTATAGCGCCTTTCACGACCTCAGGGCATCCCAGAGTGCTTTACAGCCAATGAAGTACTTTTGAAGTGTAGTCACTGTTGTAATGTGGGAAACGCGGCAGTCAACTTTGCGCACAGCAAGCTCCCACAAACAGCAATGCGATAATGACCAGATCATATCTGTTTTAGTGATGTTGGTTGAGGGATAAATCTTGGCCCCAGGACACCAGGGAGAACTCTCCTGCTCTTCTTCGAAATAGTGCCATGCGATCTTTTACATCCACCCAGACGGGGCCTCGGTTTAACAAAAGACGGCATCTCCGACAGTGCAGCACTCCCTCGGTACTACAGGGGCCACTGGGTTACAGTGACAGTCAAGTTTGTTTACATTACATGGAATTCCTGGATCATTACTGGTATTTTGGAATCACAACCTCCAATTCCACCTGTTTATAAATAGGGCTACTGGGTCATGGCAACGGAATATGTCAAGTTTCATTTTTTGTTTTTAATGGGATTCTGGGATTTGTGGCAGTATGTTGGGGATCCAATTCTGTGATTGCGATGATTTTTCCATGAAAACCGTTAAGCAGTTGCCGTGCCCGCTGACACTGAAGTACCAGGAGATTATTCTTTTATTCCCGACACGTCAGTTACCACATTTTTACACCTGCCTAATCAATTAATTAGCTAATTATCTTGAAGTGACAGTAAGGGCTGCTTAACTTGCAAACATGACAGGTTGATAATAACAACAACAACTTGTATTTATACAGCGTCTTTAACGTAGTAAATCGTCCCAAGGTGCTTCACAGGAGCGATTATCAAACAAAATGTGACACCGAGACACATAAGGAGAAATTAGGGCAGGTGACCAAAAGCCTGGTCAAAGAGGTCGGTTTTAAGGAGCGTCTTAAAGGAGGAGAGAGAGGCGGAGAGGTGGAGAGATTTAGAGAGGGAATTCCAGAGCTCAGGGCCCAGGCAGCTGAAGGCACGGCCGCCAATGGTTGAGCGATAAAAATCAGGAATTTGCAAGAGGCCAGAATTGGAGGAGTGCAGAGATCTCAGGGGAGTTGTGGGGCTGGAGGAGGTTAGAGAGACAGGGAGGGGCGAGGCCATGGAGGGATTTGAAAACAATGATGAGAATTTTGAAATCAAGGCGCTGCCTGACCCGGATCCAATGTAGGTCAGCCAGCACAGGGGGTGATGGGTGAACGGGACTTGGTGTGAGTTAGGATACGGGCAGCTGAGTTTTGGATGAGCTCAAGTTTACGGAGGGTGCGAGGAGGGAGGCCGGCCAGGAGAGCGATGGAATAGTCGAGTCTCGAGCAACGTGCCCTGAAGGCTGTGGGCCTTGCGGCTGTGCGGTGCTCCAGAGACCCCACGCAGCCGGCTTGCTGGCTTTTCAATGCTAAGACCGGGCATGCACGGTATTTTGAATGGCCTGTGCAGCCCATTAAAGGCGCAGCGTTGCGCCAAACAAAATTACAGGGAAGATTGGTCCAGAGGTAAGAAAGGCATGGATGAGGGTTTCAGCATCAGATGGGCTGAGGCAGGGGTGGAGACGGGCGATGTTACGGCGGTGGAAGTAGGCGGTCTAGGTGATGGAGAGAATATGGGGTCAGATGTTCAACTCAGGGTTAAATAGGATACTGAGGTGGCAAAAAGTCTGGTTCAGCCTCAGACAGTGACGAGGGAGAGGGATGGAGTCGGTGGCTCGGGAACGGAGTTTGTGGCAGGGACCAAAGACAATGGCTTCAGTCCTCCCAATATTTAATTGGAGGAAACTTCTGCTCATCCAAGCGATGTGAGAAATCAGGGTCAGTGGAGGGGTGGAGAGGAGGGGCGGTGAGGTCGAGCTGGGTGTCGTCAGCGTGCACGTGGAAACTGAGGCTGTGTTTTCGGATGATGTCATCGAGGAGCAGCATGTAGCTGAGAAATAGGAGATAAAAGGTCCGGTGCTGTACAATACGGGAGTTGCATTACTTCAAACCTCACGCAGTAGGAAGTCATTTGCCTGGAGCTGATGGAAGTGATATTACGGGCAGTAGAGGGTCTCCAGCCTCGACTGGAGGAATCCCCGCTACGAAAGAATTTGCTGCTTCATAGAATCATAGAAATTTACGGTACAGAAGGAGGCCATTCGGCCCATCATGTCTGTGCCGGCCGACAAAGTGCTATCCAGCCTACTCCCACTTTCCAGCACTTGGTCCGTAGCCTTGTAGGTTACGGCACTTCAAGTGCATATCCAAGTACTTTTTAAATGTGATGAGGGTTTCTGCCTCTACCACCCTTTCAGGCAGTGAGTTCCAGATCCCCACCACCCTCTGGGTGAAAACATTTCTCCTCAAATCCCCTCGAAACCTCCGACCAATTACTTTAAATCTATGTCCCCTGGTTACTGACTGCACTGCTAAGGGAAATAGGTCCTTCTTATCCACTCTATCTAGGCCCCTCATAATTTTATACACCTCAATTAAATATCCCCTCAGCCTTCTCTGTTCCAAAGAAAGCAACCCCAGCCTATCCAATCTTTCCTCATCGCTAAAATTATCCAGTCCTGGCAACATCCTCATAAATCTCCTCTGTACCCTCTCTAGTGCAATCACATCTTTCCTGTAATGTGATGACCAGGACTGTGCACAGTACTCTAGCTGTGGCCTAACTAGTGTTTTATACAGTTCGAGCATAACCTCCCTGCTCTTGTATTCTGTGACTCGGCTAATTAAGGAAAGTATCCCGTATGCCTTCTTAACCACCTTATCTACCTGTCCTGCTACTTTCAGGGATCTGTGGACATGCACTCCAAGGTCCCTCTGTTCCTCCACACTTCTCAGTGTCCTACCATTTATTCACAGAATCACAGAATCCCCACAGTACAGATAGAGGCCATTTCGGCCCATCGAGCCTGCACCGACACATATCCCACCCTATCCCCGTAACCCCACGTATTTAATCCCCCCCTAACACTAAGGGTCAATTTATCATAGCCAAATCAACCTAACCTGCACATCTTTGGACTGTGGGAGGAAACCAGAGCACCCGGAGGAAACCCACGCAGACAGTCACCCAAGGCCGGATTTGAACCCGGGTCCCTGGCGCTGTGAGGCAACAGTGCTAACCACTATGCCACCGTGTTGCCTCTTATTGCGTATTCTCTTGCCTTGTTAGCCCTCCCCAAACGCATTACCTCACATATCTCTGGATTGAATTCCATTTGCCACTGTTTTGCCCATCTGACCAGTCCATTGATATCTTCCTGCGGTCTAACATAAGAACATAAGAAATAGGAGCAGGAGTAGGCCAATCGGCCCCTCGAGCCTGCTCCGCCATTCAATAAGATCATGGCTGATCTGATCCTAACCGCCAATCTACTATCTATCACAGAACCATCTCCTGCATCTAACAGAATTGCACACACAAAATAGGGGCAGAATCAGGCTACACGGTCCCTGGGCCCGCTCCACTGCCCACAGGGCCATGACCGATCCGAACCTAGACTCATGTCCAAATTCCTGCCCGCTCCCCGTAACCCTTAATGCCCTTTACTTCTAGGAAACTGTCTATTTCTGTTTTAAATTTATTTAATGATGTAGCTTCTACAGCTTTTTGTGGCAGCATATTCCATGGACCTACCACCCTCTGAGTGAAGTAGTTCCTCCTCATCTCAGTTTTGAAAGAGCAGCCCCTTATTCTAAGACTATGTCCCCTAGTTCTAGTCTCACCCGTCATCGGGAACATCCTCCCCGCCTCCACCCGATCCAACCCCTTCACAATCTTATATGTTTCAATAAGATCGCCTCTCATTCTTCTGAACTCCAATGAGTAGAGTCCCAATCTACCCAACCTCTCCTCATATGACCACCCCCTCATCCCCGGGATTAACCGAGTGAACCTTTTTTGCACTGCCTCGAGAGCAAGGATGTCTTTCCTTAAGTAAGGACACCAAAACTGTATGCAGTATTCCAGGTGCGGTCTCACCAATACCTTGTACAACTGAAGCAATACCTCCCTATTTTTATATTCTATCCCCCTAGCAATGAAAGCCAACATTCCATTTGCCTTCTTAATCACTTGCTGCACCTGCATACTAACCTTTTGAGTTTCGTGCACCAGGACCCCCAGATCCCTTTGCACTTCAGTACTCTCCAGTTTCTTGCCATTAAGATAATAAATTGCTCTAGGATTTTTCCTGCCAAAGTGCATCACCTCACACTTTCCAGTGTTGTATTCCATCTGCCAAATCTCTGCCCACTTACTTAGCCTGTCTATGTCCCGTTGCAGGTTTTTTATGTCCTCCTCACTCACTACTTTCCCTCCCATCTTTGTATCATCTGCAAATTTTGATATGTTACACTTGGTCCCTTCCTCCAAATCGTTAATATAGATTGTAAAGAGTTGGGGACCCAGCACTGACCCCTGTGGAACACCACTAGTTACTGATTGCCAGTCTGAGAATGAACCATTTATCCCAACTCTTTGCTTTCTGTTAGATAGCCAATCCTCTATCCATGCCAGAATATTACCCCCAATCCCGTGATTTTTTACCTTAAGCAATAATCTTTTGTGTGGCACCTTGTCAAATGCCTTTTGGAAGTCTAAATACACTACGTCCACTGGTTCCCCTTTATCCACTCTATATGTTACTTCCTCAAAGAACTCCAGCAAATTTGTCAAACATGACTTCCCCTTCGTAAAACCATGCTGACTTTGTCCTATTAAATTATGATTATCCAAATGTCCTGTTACTGTTTCCTTAATAATGGACTCCAAAATTTTACCTACCACAGATGTTAGGCTAACCGGTCTATAGTTACCAGCCTTCTGTCTACTGCCCTTTTTAAATAAGGGTGTTACATTAGCAGTTTTCTAGTCTGCCGGGACCTTAGCAGAATCCAGGGAGTTTTGAAAAATTATTACCAATGCATCTACAATCCCTACCGCCACTTCCTTCAAGACTCTAGGATGTAAGCCATCAGGTCCAGGTGATTTATCCGCCTTGAGTCCCATTATTTTACCGAGTACCACTTCCTTAGTGATTTTGATCGTGTTTAGCTCCTCTCCCCCTATAGCCCCCTGTTTGTCCAGTGTTGGGATATTCTTAGTGTCCTCTACTGTAAAGACTGATACAAAATATTCATTCAGTGTTTTTGCCATCTCCATATTTCCCACCATTAATTTCCCGGTCTCATCCTCTAAGGGACCAACATTTACTTTAGCCACCCTTTTTCTTTTTATATAACTATAAAAACTCTTACTATCTGTTTTTATATTTTTTGCTAATTTACTTTCATAATCTATCTTCCCTTTCTTAATCAATCTTTTTGTTATTTTTTGCTGCCTTTTAAAGTTTTCCCAATCCTCTGTCCTCCCACTAGATTTCGCTACCTTATATGCCCTTGTTTTTAGTTGAATACTATATTTAATTTCTTTACTTAGCCACGGATGACTGTCCTTTCTTTTACACCCTTTTCTTTTCAGTGGAATATATTTTTTTTGGAAGTTGTAAAATAACTCCTTGAATGTACACCACTGATCATGTGTCGTCTTACCCTTTAATCTATTTTCCCAATCCACTCTACTCAATTCCGCTCGCATACCTTCATAGTCTCCTTTATTCAAGCTTAGCACGCTTGTTTGAGATCCAACCTTCTCACCCTCTAATTGAATATGGAATTCAACCATGTTATGGTCACTCATTCCAAGGGGATCCTTTACTAGGACATTTTTAATTAATCCTGTCTCGTTACACAGGACCAGATCTAAGGTTGCTTGCTCCCTGGTCGGTTCAGTTACATACTGCTCAAGAAACCCATCCCTAATACACTCAATGAACTCATCCTCAAGGCAGCCCTGCCCCATTTGATTTGTCCAATTAATATGATAGTTAAAATCCCCCATAATTATAGATGTTCCCTTATTACATGCCTCAACTATTTCCTGATTGATACTCCGTCCAACAGAGTTGCAACTGCTCGGAGGCCTATAGACTACGCCCACTAATGTTTTTTTCCCCTTATTATTCCTTATCTCCACCCAGCTTTCTTCTTCACTATCAACCACACGGCCAATTTTTGTATCATCTGCAAACTTCTTAATCATGCCCCCTACATTGAAGTCTAAATCATTGATATATACCATAAAAAGCAAGGGACCTAGTACTGAGCCCTGTGGAACCCCACTGGAAACAGCCTTCCAGTCACAAAAACACCCGTCGACCATTACCCTTTGCTTCCTGCCTCTGAGCCAATTTTGGATCCAACTTGCCACTTTCCCCTGGATCCCATGGGCTTTACTTTTCTGTCCAGTCTGCCATGTGGGACCTTGTCAAAAGCCTTGCTAAAATCCATGTAGATTACATCAAATGTGCTATCCTCATCAACCCTCATTGTTACCTCCTCAAAAAATTCAATCAAGTTAGTCATACATGACTTTCTCTTAACAAATCCATGCTGACTGTCCTTGAATAATCCGTGTCTTTCTAAATGACGATTAATACTGTCCCTCAGAATTTTTTCCAATGATTTGCCTACCACTGAGGTTAGGCTGACTGGCCTGTAATTAATTGGTCTATCCCTTTCTCCCTTTTTAAACAACGGCACAATGTTAGCAGTCCTCCAGTCCTCTGGCACCACGCCTGTAGCCAAAGAGGATTGGAAAATGATGGTCAGAGCCTCTGCTATTTCCTCCCTCTCTCAACAGCCTGGGATACATTTCATCCGGACCTGGCGATTTATCTACTTTCAAAGCTGCTAAATCCCTTAATATATCCTCTCTCACTATGTTTATCTCATCTAATATTTCACACTCCTCCTCCTTAACTACAATGTCTGCATCGTCCCTCTCTTTGTGAAGACAGACGCAAAGTATTCATTAAGAATCATACCCACCTCTTCCGCCTCCACATGCAGGTTACCCTTTTGGTCTCTAATAGGCCCTACTCTTTCTTGTCTCCTGTCACTTTGATTGAAGGCCATACTCCTTGACGTAAGAAAACTACTAGGCACTTGGTCTAAGCGTTAAACAAAGCTTTAATCAACTGTTTTTCAACATGGAGATCTAGTTGTGTCCTTCACTAGTTCCTGTTGAGGAATGTCCTGAGCAAGCTGGGCCCATGCCCGAGTATTTATACTCTCCCTGGACAGCGCCACCAGCAGGCCGCCCAGTATTACTTCTTAAGTCATTTCCACATGAATGACAAGATTCATGTCACTCCTTGTACCTGTTTTATAATTCATTAGACGGAACTAAAAGAGCACGTTTGAATTTACCTCAACCGAATCCTTCCGGGCACTGCCGTTTCTCATGGCAATGGACAGGACAAGAAGCAGAATGACGGTGAACAGAGTGACACAGGGCACAATGACCCAAACCGGGTGGGTACCTGTTGGGAAGATGGAGTGGGGAGGTTAGGAGAGGCTTCTTCACACTACACCAGTGGCTGGCAGGTACATCTACTACAAACCGGTTACCTATTCCAGGTTCAATTTAATGCGATCGAATTGCCAACCATTATCTGATCCTCCCTGCAACCACCTCTGCTTTGATCAGTTGAGACCAGGGATTGAGCCTGGGACTTTTAGGAACATAGAAACAGGAGGAGGCCACTCAGCCCCTCGAGCCCGTTCCGCCATTCAATGAGATCATCGTTGATCTGTACCTCAACCCCATCTACCCGCCTTGGCTCCGAGTCCCTTAATACCCTTGCCTAATAAAAATCTAGCGATTTCAATATCAAAATTCAACAGCTTTTTGTGGTCGAGAGTTCCAGATTTCCGTTACCCTTTGTGTGAAGAAGTGCTTCCTGACATCACCCCTGAACGGCCTGGCTCTAATTTTAAGATTATGCCCCCTTGTTCTGGACTCCCCCACCAGAGGAAATAGTTTCTCTCGATCTACCCCATCAACCCCTTTAATCATTTTAAACACCTCAGTTAGATCACCCCTGAATCTTCTATAAAAGCAAAATACTGCGGATGCTGGAAATCTGAAATAAAAACAGAAAATGCTGGAAACACTCAGCAGGTCAGGCAGCATCTGTGGAGAGAGAAACAGAGTTGTTTCAGGTCAATGACCCTTCATCAGAACTGGAAAATGTTAGTAATATAATAGGTTTTAAGCAAATGCAGGGGTAGAGAAAGGGAGGAGGGGAGGAAAGAACAAAAGGGAAGGTCTGTGATAGGCTGGAAGGTAGGAGTGTTTGGGGCCCTGGACAGTGGGAAGGGAGGAGGTAAAAGGGCAGGGGTTGCATCTCCTGCGCTTGCATGTGAAGGTGCCGTGGGAAGGGGAGGGGATCTTGTGGGTGATTGAGGAGTGGACCAGGGTGTCGCGGAGGGAGCGGTCCCTTTGGAATGCTGAAAGGTGAGGGGAAGATGTGTTTGGTGGTGGGATCACGCTGGAGGTGGCGGAAATGGCGGAGGATGATCCGTTGAATGTGGAGGCTGGTGGGGTGAAAGGTGAGGACAAGGGGAACCCTATCGTGGTTCTGGGAGGGAGGGAAGGGGTGAGGGCAGAAGTGCGGGAAAGGGAGCGGACAATATCGAGGGCCACGTCAACCACGGGGGAGGGGAATTCTCGGTTGAGGAAAAAGGAAAACATATCTATACTCTTTTTCAAGATTTAGCAATTTCCTCTCAGCTGATCCTGGAGCAACACTGATGGAAAAATGTGCAGCCACACTGCCTGGCCGGCTGATAAGCAGAAGTGGAAGTGGCAAAGAATGCCGCCTCTCTTTTTCCCTGTAACAGCTCTCCAAATGTAGAAACGAATCTAATCGCAGTGGGATGACGTAACACAGTCACAAGCGAGGGTGCTGACCTTAATCGGGTCCCACTGAGCAGCTGCACAGCCTCCTACCTCTGCGTGGAATTTGATCCCAGCTCCATGCCTATGCAGTGAGAGCATCCACATTAATGGTCTGAGAGAGGAGCCATCCTGCCAAACACGGGCAATAAAGTGGACATAAAACAGCACTAAAGAATAAACATAATATCCCAGTCCCATCCTCTTGATCACAGCAGTAAGAGGACAATGCAGGACACAGGTAATATAAAAAAGTTTGTTCCTGCACTGTCCTTTGATAAACACGCTTCATGTTTAACTGAAAAACCAACTGGCCACTCGGTGCCAATGGCCCGCCCTGTCAAATATAGGCAATCTAACGTCAAAATACCTTAATGAAAATAAAGTGCTTTGATTGTAATGATAAAGAGGTCCATGATAGGACAGGCTGCACACGGTTTGTGGAAGGAGATTAAATGGGTGGGATAGGGTCCATGATAGGACAGACTGCATGTGGTCTGTGGAAGGAATGGGTTTCATGGACTTTCCCCGTTTCATTGCACATTGGTTTGAACAAAAAAACGTTGAAATAAATATTTATTCAAATTTAAATAATACTTGGTCAAAGAGTATACATCCTCTCCTTCATTACTTGGGTACAAGTGCACTACACCAGTCCTCCAACCATTTCCCCCTTAACATGCTCCTTGTTTTCTAACACCGCTCTGTACACAGTGGGCCTTAGTCCAGTGCTTAGGGCTTACCGCTTTGCAATGTGGTTATTTTATAGCACGCCTGCAGGGCGCTCACACTGTTCTCAGCCTTCACATTGAAGGTGTATGGTCCCGGCTCACTGAAGGTGTAGCTCAGGTTGTAGGTCGATGACCTGTAGAGCTCGACTGGATGACATCTGTGGTCAATGACAGGGACACAGTTGCGAGAGATGAGCCAGCACATCTTGAGTGGGGGACTGGAAGAGGATTACAAATAAGAAATGTTTGCTTAATAACACAGACTCTTAACACTGAGAATCCTCATATCTATATCTATCGGCAATATATTACATATTGAATGTCTACAGCAACTTAGAGAGTGGTGAGAATGTTGGAACTTGCGACCACAGGGAGTAGTTGAGGCGAATAGCATAGATTCATTTAAGGGCAGGCTGGATAGACACATGAGGGAGAAAGGAATAGAAAGAAAAGAAAGAAAGACTTGCATTTCTATAGCGCCTTTCACGACCACCAGACGTCTCAAAGTGCTTTACAGTCAATGAAGTACTTTTGAAGTGGAGTCACTGTTGTAATGTGGGAATAGAAGGATATGTTGATAGGGTGAGATGAAGAGGGGTGGGAGGAGGCTTGTGTGGAGCATAAACACCGGCACGGACCAGTTGGGCCGAATGGCCTGTTTATTATCTGTACATTCTGTGTAATTCTATGTAACGTCCTGTCTATAAAACCTTACTTCCTGTTGCCATGTTTTTATCATATTTTTGTTATTATTTGCTACGTAACTATAAATAATCTCAAAACAAAGTACCATATAAATATAAGGACAGAATGTATGACTTTAAAATGGGGATTGAGTTATATCTGTACATCCTGGTCCGATTATCCCCTGCCCTCTAACCCCACCTCACCTGATGACTATATTTGGTCTTGACACTCTGTGTGCAAATCCATGAGAGATTGACTGCTAATGTATTAAACACTTTGCACACACCTACACTTCTTGTTGAACTTCCTGTTGTCGCAATTTTTGATCAGGTTTTCTTTCAACATTTAACATTGGAATTGCCTACGTAAACATCTAGAATGGAAATTCTGTATGTATACAGTAGCCTGTAATGGCGTAGCTGCAGGCTCTGGCCAGTAGGTGGTGCTGTGGAGCGAGTTTCTGATCTCTCCCTTTCTCCCAACTCTGCCGCCATCGAGTACATGAAACATATTCATCAAGTGACCAGGGGCAATGCCAAAGGCAATTTATTAGAGAGGTCCTGAGGTTGTGAATTTAATGTATTGAGTGATCATAAATCAATGCCCCTTATTATAAATGGTTGGATTGTTATTCCCAAAACACTAGTGAAAATCCTATGTAAAGTGGAATTTGACTGATTCTGGCACCATACACCTGTAGCCCTGCAGATCAGTACAGATCGATTCGCAAAATCTCTTACCTGCCATTAGTGTACAAGTAAAAGTCCATTCTGTGGTCCGCATGAGTGTCATTTATAATCTTGACCTCGATCTCTTTGACTGCATCTAGAATGATTCAGATTTGTACAGAATGAGTAATTCCATTACTTCACTGTAGTAGTCGTTGAGGAACAATAATTTCACAACTCTGGTCACGGAGCACACTGAACTTCTCCTGTTTTGAATCATCCTGAACAGGAAATCACATGTTCGTACTGCACTGTTTGACCACATTGGAGAGATATTGTAAACTGGGTTCAATGTGTGACTTGATGTGCCCTCACATCATGACCATGACCACGTGCAGTTCAGCGTAAGTGCTAAAAAGACACAACATTACCTAGAAGTGTCAGTGAAGCACCATAGACTCCAGTCTTTTGTTGGGAGTGATTGAGGTACGCAAGGACATCCACATGTAGCTGGTAAATCCCTGGTGTTGGGTAGATGTGGAGCACGTAAGATTCATTTGTGACCGTTCTCTCCCTATATGAAGCCAGGTTTAAAGAATAAAAACACACCTGTAAATGTTTCACTTCAAAAGTTTTTTTTTGGTTCTGGAACCCAACAATCAAGTTAGAATGGTAGAATGATACAGCACAGATACAGCCGTTCGGCCCATCGTGCCTGTGCCGGCTCCTTGAACGAGCTCTCCAATTAGTTTCACTCCCTCTTGCTCTTTCCCCAGAGCCCTGCCAATTTCTCCTTTTGAAGTATTTATCCAATTCCCTTTTGAAAGTTACTATTGACTCTGCTTCCCTTTCAGGCAGCGCGTTCCAGATCACAACAACTCACTTGGTAAAAACATTTCTCCTCATCTCCCCCTGGCTTTAGTTATGGAACACTGAAAAAAACCTCTCAAATTTGGACAACTTTGAAGCCTCATGCTATGATTCAGATTTGGAACATTTTTGTGTGAATTAGCAGTATGTTGAAAGGAGGGAGAGAGAAAACAAAGAACTGCAAGCCAGTTAGCCTGACATTAGTCATCGGAAAAATGCTGGAATCCATTATTAAGGCAGTTGTAACAGGGCACTTGTGAGGTTATTCACTTTGGTAGGGAGTATAGAAAAACAGAATATTTTTTAAATGGTGAGAAATTATTAAATGTTGGTGCTCAGAGAGATTTAGGTGTCCTCGTACAGGAAACACAGAAAGTTAGCATGAAGGTACAGCAAGAAATTAGGAAGGCAAATGGCATGTTGGCCTTTATTGCAAGGGGGTTGGAGTACAAGAGTAAGGAAGTCTTGCTACAATTGTACAGGGCTTTGGTGAGACCACACCTGGAGTACTGTGCACAGTTCTGGTCTCCTTATCTGAGGAAGGACATACTTGCCTTAGAGGCGGTGCAACGAAGGTTCACTAGTTTGAGCCCTGTGATGAGAGGGTTGTCCTATGATGAGAGATTGAGTAGATTGGGCCTATACTCTCTGGAGTTTAGAAGAATGAGAGGTGATGTCATTGAAACATATAAGATTCTGAGGGGGATTGACAGGCTAGATGCTGAGAGGTTGTTTCCCCTGACTGGAGAGTCTAGAACTAGGGGGCATAGTCTCAGGATAAGGGGTCGGCCATTTAAGGCTGAGATGAGGAGGAATTTCTTCACTCAGAGGGTGGTGAATCTTTGGAATTCTCTACCCAAAAGGGCTGTGGATGCTGAGTCTTTGAGTATATTCAAGGCTGAGATAGAGAGATTTTTGGACTCTCGGGGAATCAAGGGATATGGAGATCGGGCAGGAAAGTGGAGATGAGGTCAAAGATCAGCCATGATCTCATTGAATGGCAGAGCAGGCTCGAGAGGCCGTATGGCCTACTCCTGCTCCTATTTCTTATGTTCTTATGTATTCTGCCCATTACAAATTGAATTCGATCAACACCTGCCATTATATGAAATGATCCAAAAATATGAGCCAGCAGGATGATTTAGGTTAAGCCCCATGATTTAATCAACTTCTCGGACACGCAGTCACCAATAATGGACTGTTTGGCCAAGGAAGGGTCTTTAAATCCTTGAGGCAAACTTTCAACTGCGTGCAATTTGTTCCATACTTAATGCATTTAAAATGTGCGACACAGCACTGTACTGAGACATGAATTTACCCATCGCCAAAGTGCCAGGTATAGCGGAACGAAGCATTGTTGAAGTAATCGCTGGGATCGTAGCGGATGAATGAGACCTTTGTTGGGGTTTGGGTGGCCAGTTCATATCCCTTGGTTGAGGATGTGGTGCTGCCATTCGGTTGCATCAATGAAAGAGTGCCTACCACGGAGTCTGTACAGGGAAAGAAAACCAGCCTGAGATTGACTATTAACAGGCGTGAATACAGACAGTTATTGAACAAAATTCACCAATAACCCGGTGTAATTTCAGTTATTAAACAATAACCCTACTCTCTACTGCTAACACTCTTCTTAAACCCCTCTCGCCTGTCTCCTCCACCCTCACCTCCGACAACAAGTGTGAGGAGCTCATGGACTTTTTTGTCTCTAAGATTGAGACCATCCGTTCAGCTGCCTCTGCCACTTCCCTCCCTTCCCCTAGCCCACCGGGCCAAACTTCCTCTAAAGTTCCCCCCTGCCCTAGCCCTGAACTTACATCTTTCTCCAGTTTCTCTCCAATCTCCCCTCATGACCTCTCTGCACTCATCTTGTCCATGAGACCCACTTCCTGCTCCCTCGACCCTATTTCCACCAAACTGCTGACCACCCAACTTCCTTTTCTGGCTCCCATGTTAGCTGATATTGTTAACGGTTCTCTCTCCTCAGGTACTGTCCCCCTCTCCCTCAAATCTTCCATCATCACCCCTCTCCTTAAAAAACCAACCTTCGATCCCTCCGTCCTTGCAAACTACCGCCCCATCTCCAACCTCCCTTTCCTCTCCAAAGTCCTTGAACGTGTTGTCACCTCCCAAATCTGTGCCCATCTTTCCCACAATTCCATGTTTGAATCCCTCCAATCAGGTTTTCGCCCTTGCCACAGTACCGAAACAGCTCTCATCAAAGTCACAAATGACATCCTTTGTGACTGTGACAAAGGTAAACTTGTAATGGAATAAGCCATATTCCAAGAAATACATCATCCTATGAACAGATTTTGATATTATTAATACAAGACATACTGAGTTTAAAAGTCTGGAAAGCCTCGGCGACACAGGCTGCAAACACAATACAGGCTTCTGAGATAAGGTGAAGTGTTAACAAAAGCTGTAAAACACCACAAGCTTTGAAATGGGAGATGGTTGTAAACACAAAAACAATGCCCCTATTGAAGCAAACCATTGGTGCTTCCAGAAGGTCTGGAGTTTGGGAGAAACACAATGGAATGACCCAAGTAAAGTGTCAAAATCTAACACGTCGAACAGGTGCACAGAACATTAAAAAAAACAAGTGCCTTTGAAAAAATGACATCAAGTAAAAGAAATACCTGCCGTAAAATAGTTTTATGTTAAACTTAGAAACAGGAAACACGATTAAATATGCAACCAATTGAGATAGCAAGAAAACAAGTAAACACCCTAAGAGAAGTGTTTTTAATTTACAAATTGAAAAAGTTACCTACAGAGAGGCTTTGAAGATATAATATCAATAGATGACACCAAGCAATTACATTGTGTTTGTATTGAACTTGGAACACCACGGAGTCACGACGTCTGGCTTACAAGCAGTTAAGTGATATTAAGAATTCAATAGAAAGACTTCCTAAGAATGGCATCAAAAAGATAAATCTGTAATAACCATTTTATGATAGTTTTTGAAACACCTAAAGGTAGAGACAGAATTCTAAGAGTTGGCAGCTGAAATGACAGTAAGAATAGAAAAGAATTCAATAAAGAATCACTAGAGATAATTAGCTTACATCAGCAGGAAACTTCAAAGAAAATACCACTAAAAAAAGGTATAAAAATAGAGCTTTTCAGATAGAGAGTCAGAAGTCGCTGGAAGGGCAAGCGTTTCTCAACTTCACAGGCACGCTCTGCAAGTTTTTAACTCTGAGTCTCGGGTAATCAAGGTATTTGATTTTGGTGGATATTCTGGATTAAGAAATAAGTAGAAGTGTGGAAATGTAACGAAGTTAAGATTTGAGAATAAGGATCTCTGATAAGAAATGTAAGCTATTTGTATTTTGAACGGTTAAAGTTGCGATTGCCATACCAGCTGTTAACTAAATGTCGGTTCTTTAATAAATCTATATTTTTTTAAATTGTCTCAAAGAGTATTTCTGTATCAATCTCGCAAACTCAATTTCTGTACACTCTTCAGTAAGGAGTTGCAGAATTCTGGGGGGTTTTCCGGACCCTCATAATATCCGGAAGGTTACAGTCTAGTTAAACTTGTTAAAAGTGCTATCCGGAGGATGGTAACATCTTCAGGCTGTTCCTTTCCTTGAGGGAGAGATAGTCTGAACCTTTAGACCCAATTAAGCATCTCTAGGATTCGGCTACCGCTAACTTTAGTTGAAGGTGAACGTCTGGGGAATACGTCTGATCTGGGGTAGCCCGAAAAGGGCTAGGACTTGTAATTATCCCTTCTAACTATCCCTCCTCGTCCTTCTTGACTTGTCTGCAGCCTTTGACACAGTTGACCACTCCAACCTTCTCCAATGCCTCTCCTCTGTGATCCAGCTGGGTGGGACTGCATTCGCCTGGTTCCATTCTTATCTATCTAATCGTAGCCAGAGAATCGCCTGCAACGCTTCTCTTCCTGCTCCCGCATCGTTACCTCTGCTGTCCCCCAAGGATCTATCCTTTGCCCCCTCCTATTTCTCATCTACATGCTGCCCCTTGGCGACATCATCCGAAAACACAGCTTCAGTTTCCACATGTACACTGACGACACCCAGCTCTACCTCATCACCACTTCTCTCGACTTTCTCCACTGTCTCTAAATTGTCAGACTGCTTGTCCGACATCCAGTACTGGATGAGCAGAAATTTTCTCCAATTAAATATTGGGAAGACTGAAGCCATTGTTTTTGGTCTCCGCCACAAACTCTGTTCCCTAGCCACTGACTCCATCCCTCTCCCTAACAGCTGTCTGAGGCTGAACCACACTGTTCGCAACCTTGGTGTCATTTTTGACCCTGAAATGAGCTTCCGACCACATATCCGCAGCATAACTAAGACCACCTATTTCAACCTCTGTAACATCGCCCATCTCCGCCCTTGCCTCAGCTCATCCGCTGCTGAAACCCTCATCCATGCCGTTACCTCTAGACTTCACTATTCCAACGCACTCCTGGCTGGCCTCCCACATTCTACCCCACGTAAACTTGAGGTCATCCAAAACTCGGCTGCCCGTGTCCTAACTCGCACCAAGTCCCATTCACCCAGCACCCCTGTGCTCGCTGACCTACATTGGCTCCCGGTTAAGCAGCGCCTTGATTTCAAAATTCTCATCCTTGTTTTCAAATCTCTCCATGGCCTCGTCCCTCCCTAGCTCTGTAATCTCCTTCAGCCCCACAATCCCCCGAGATATCTGCACTCCTCTAATTCTGCCCTCTTGAGCATCCCTGATTATAATCGCTTCCACCATTGGTGGCCGTGCCTTCTGTTGCCTAGGCCCTAAGCTCTGGAATTCCCTCCCTAAACCGCTCCGCCTTGCTACCTCTCTTTCCTCCTTTAAGATGCTCCTTAAAACCTACCTCTTTGCACCAAGCTTTTGGTCACCTGCCCTAATTTATCCTTATGTGGCTCGGTGTCAATTTTTTTGTCTTAAAATACTCCTGTGAAGCGCCTTGAGATGTTTTACTCTGTTAAAGGCACAATTTAATAAAAGTTGTTGTTGTTGTTGTAAACAATATTCACCAATAACCCGGTGTAATTTCAGTTATTGAACAATATTCACTGATAACCCAGTGTAACTTCAGTTATTGAACAATATTCACTGATAACCTGGTGTAATTTCAGTTATTGAACAATATTCACTGATAACCCGGTGTAATTTCAGTTATTGAACAATATTCACCAATAACCTGGTGTAATTTCAGTTATTGAACAATATTCACCAATAACCCGGTGTAATTTCAGTTATTGAACAATATTCACCGATAACCCAGTGTAATTTCAGTTATTGAACAATATTCACCCATAACCCGGTGTAATTTCAGTTATTGAACAATATTCACTGATAACCCAGTGTAATTTCAGTTATTGAACAATATTCACTGATAACCCGGTGTAATTTCAGTTATTGAACAATATTCACTGATAACCCAGTGTAATTTCAGTTATTGAACAATATTCACTGATAACCCGGTGTAATTTCAGTTATTGAACAATAGTCACTGATAACCCGGTGTAATTTCAGTTATTGAACAATATTCACCAATAACCCAGTGTAATTTCAGTTATTGAACAATATTCACCAATAATCCGGTGTAATTTCAGTTATTGAACAATATTCACTGATAACCCGGTGTAATTTCAGTTATTGAAAAATATTCACCGATAACCCGGTGCAATTTCAGTTATTGAACAATATTCACTGATAACCCAGTGTAATTTCAGTTATTGAAAAATATTCACCAATAACCCAGTGTAATTTCAGTTATTGAAAAATATTCACCAATAACCCAGTGTAATTTCAGTTATTGAACAATATTCACCAATAACCCAGTGTAATTTCAGTTATTGAACAATATTCACCAATACCCCGGTGTAATTTCAGTTATTGAACAATATTCACCGATAACCCAGTGTAATTTCAGTTATTGAACAATATTCACCGATAACCCAGTGTAATTTCAGTTATTGAACAATATTCACCGATAACCCAGTGTAATTTCAGTTATTGAACAATATTCACCGATAACCCAGTGTAATTTCAGTTATTGAACAATATTCACCGATACCCCGGTGTAATTTCAGTTATTGAACAATATTCACCGATAACCCAGTGTAATTTCAGTTATTGAACAATATTCACTGATAACCCAGTGTAATTTCAGTTATTGAACAATATTCACCAATAACCCAGTGTAATTTCAGTTATTGAACAATATTCACTGATAACCCGGTGTAATTTCAGTTATTGAACAATATTCACTGACAACCCGGTGTAATTTCAGTTATTGAACAATATTCACTGATAACCCAGTGTAATTTCAGTTATTGAACAAAATTCACTGATAACCCGGTGTAATTTCAGTTATTGAACAATATTCACCATTAACCCAGTGTAATTTCAGTTATTGAACAATATTCACTGACAACCCAGTGTAATTTCAGTTATTGAACAATATTCACCAATAACCCAGTGTAATTTCAGTTATTGAACAATATTCACCATTAACCCAGTGTAATTTCAGTTATTGAACAATATTCACTGACAACCCAGTGTAATTTCAGTTATTGAACAATATTCACCAATAACACAGTGTAATTTCAGTTATTGAACAATATTCACCTATAACCCGGTGTAATTTCAGTTATTGAACAATATTCACCAATAACCCGGTGTAATTTCAGTTATTGAACAATATTCACCAATAACCCAGTGTAATTTCAGTTATTGAACAATATTCACTGATAACCCGGTGTAATTTCAGTTATTGAACAATATTCACCAATAACCCGGTGTAATTTCAGTTATTGAACAATATTCACTGATAACCCAGTGTAATTTCAGTTATTGAACAATATTCACTGATAACCCGGTGTAATTTCAGTTATTGAACAATATTCACTGATAACCCTGTGTAATTTCAGTTATTGAACAATATTCACCGATAACCCAGTGTAATTTCAGTTATTGAACAATATTCACCGATAACCCAGTGTAATTTCAGTTATTGAACAATATTCACCGATAACCCAGTGTAATTTCAGTTATTGAACAATATTCACCAATAACCCGGTGTAATTTCAGTTATTGAACAATATTCACTGATAACCCAGTGTAATTTCAGTTATTGAACAATATTCACCAATAACCCGGTGTAATTTCAGTTATTGAACAATATTCACCAATAACCCAGTGCAATTTCAGTTATTGAACAATATTCACTGATAACCCAGTGCAATTTCAGTTATTGAACAATATTCACCGATAACCCAGTGTAATTTCAGTTATTGAACAATATTCACCGATAACCCAGTGTAATTTCAGTTATTGAACAGTATTCACCAATAACCCAGTGTAATTTCAGTTATTGAACAATATTCACTGATAACCCGGTGTAATTTCAGTTATTGAACAATATTCACCAATAACCCAGTGTAATTTCAGTTATTGAACAATATTCACTGATAACCTGGTGTAATTTCAGTTATTGAACAATATTCACTGATAACCTGGTGTAATTTCAGTTATTAAACAATATTCACCGATAACCCAGTGTAATTTCAGTTATTGAACAATATTCACCGATAACCCGGTGTAATTTCAGTTATTGAACAATATTCACCGATAACCCGGTGTAATTTCAGTTATTGAACAATATTCACCGATAACCCGGTGTAATTTCAGTTATTGAACAATATTCACCGATAACCCGGTGTAATTTCAGTTATTGAACAATATTCACCGATAACCCGGTGTAATTTCAGTTATTGAACAATATTCACCGATAACCCGGTGTAATTTCAGTTATTGAACAATATTCACCGATAACCCGGTGTAATTTCAGTTATTGAACAATATTCACCGATAACCCGGTGTAATTTCAGTTATTGAACAATATTCACCGATAACCCGGTGTAATTTCAGTTATTGAACAATATTCACCGATAACCCGGTGTAATTTCAGTTATTGAACTATATTCACCGATAACCCGGTGTAATTTCAGTTATTGAACTATATTCACCGATAACCCGGTGTAATTTCAGTTATTGAACAATATTCACCGATAACCCGGTGTAATTTCAGTTATTGAACAATATTCACCGATAACCCGGTGTAATTTCAGTTATTGAACAATATTCACTGATAACCCGGTGTAATTTCAGTTATTGAACAATATTCACCGATAACCCGGTGTAATTTCAGTTATTGAACAATATTCACCGATAACCCGGTGTAATTTCAGTTATTGAACAATATTCACCGATAACCCGGTGTAATTTCAGTTATTGAACAATATTCACTGACAACCCGGTGTAATTTCAGTTATTGAACAATATTCACTGATAACCCGGTGTAATTTCAGTTATTGAACAATATTCACCGATAACCCAGTGTAATTTCAGTTATTGAACAATATTCACTGACAACCCAGTGTAATTTCAGTTATTGAACAATATTCACCGATAACCCAGTGTAATTTCAGTTATTGAACAATATTCACTGATAACCTGGTGTAATTTCAGTTATTAAACAATATTCACCGATAACCTGGTGTAATTTCAGTTATTAAACAATATTCACCGATAACCCAGTGTAATTTCAGTTATTGAACAATATTCACCGATAACCCAGTGTAATTTCAATTATTGAACAATATTCACTGATAACCTGGTGTAATTTCAATTATTGAACAATATTCACTGATAACCTGGTGTAATTTCAGTTATTAAACAATATTCACCGATAACCCAGTGTAATTTCAGTTATTGAACAATATTCACCGATAACCCGGTGTAATTTCAGTTATTGAACAATATTCACCGATAACCCGGTGTAATTTCAGTTATTGAACAATATTCACCGATAACCCGGTGTAATTTCAGTTATTGAACAATATTCACCGATAACCCGGTGTAATTTCAATTATTGAACAATATTCACCGATAACCCGGTGTAATTTCAGTTATTAAACAATATTCACCGATAACCCGGTGTAATTTCAGTTATTGAACAATATTCACCGATAACCCGGTGTAATTTCAGTTATTGAACAATATTCACCGATAACCCGGTGTAATTTCAGTTATTGAACAATATTCACCGATAACCCGGTGTAATTTCAGTTATTGAACAATATTCACCGATAACCCGGTGTAATTTCAGTTATTGAACAATATTCACCGATAACCCGGTGTAATTTCAGTTATTGAACAATATTCACCGATAACCCGGTGTAATTTCAGTTATTGAACAATATTCACCGATAACCCGGTGTAATTTCAGTTATTGAACAATATTCACCGATAACCCGGTGTAATTTCAGTTATTGAACAATATTCACCGATAACCCGGTGTAATTTCAGTTATTGAACAATATTCACCGATAACCCGGTGTAATTTCAGTTATTGAACAATATTCACCGATAACCCGGTGTAATTTCAGTTATTGAACTATATTCACCGATAACCCGGTGTAATTTCAGTTATTGAACTATATTCACCGATAACCCGGTGTAATTTCAGTTATTGAACTATATTCACCGATAACCCGGTGTAATTTCAGTTATTGAACAATATTCACCGATAACCCGGTGTAATTTCAGTTATTGAACAATATTCACCGATAACCCGGTGTAATTTCAGTTATTGAACAATATTCACCGATAACCCGGTGTAATTTCAGTTATTGAACAATATTCACCGATAACCCGGTGTAATTTCAGTTATTGAACAATATTCACCGATAACCCGGTGTAATTTCAGTTATTGAACAATATTCACCGACAACCCGGTGTAATTTCAGTTATTGAACAATATTCACCGACAACCCAGTGTAATTTCAGTTATTGAACAATATTCACTGATAACCCGGTGTAATTTCAGTTATTGAACAATATTCACCAATAACCCAGTGTAATTTCAGTTATTGAACAATATTCACTGACAACCCAGTGTAATTTCAGTTATTGAACAATATTCACCAATAACCCAGTGTAATTTCAGTTATTGAACAATATTCACTGATAACCTGGTGTAATTTCAGTTATTGAACAATATTCACTGATAACCTGGTGTAATTTCAGTTATTGAACAATATTCACTGATAACCCGGTGTAATTTCAGTTATTGAACAATATTCACTGATAACCCGGTGTAATTTCAGTTATTGAACAATATTCACCAATAACCCAGTTTAATTTCAGTTATTGAACAATATTCACTGATAACCCAGTGTAATTTCAGTTATTGAACAATATTCACCAATAACCCGGTGTAATTTCAGTTATTGAACAATATTCACTGATAACCCAGTGTAATTTCAGTTATTGAACAATATTCACCGATAACCCGGTGTAATTTCAGTTATTGAACAATATTCACTGATAACCCGGTGTAATTTCAGTTATTGAACAATATTCACTGATAACCCAGTGTAATTTCAGTTATTGAACAATATTCACTGATAACCCGGTGTAATTTCAGTTATTGAACAATATTCACTGATAACCCGGTGTAATTTCAGTTATTGAACAATATTCACCAGTAACCCAGTGTAATTTCAGTTATTGAACAATATTCACCGATAACACAGTGTAATTTCAGTTACTGAACAATATTCACCGATAACCCGGTGTAATTTCAGTTATTGAACAATATTCACCAATAACCCGGTGTAATTTCAGTTATTGAACAATATTCACCAATAACCCAGTGTAATTTCAGTTATTGAACAATATTCACTGATAACCCGGTGTAATTTCAGTTATTGAACAATATTCACCAATAACCCGGTGTAATTTCAGTTATTGAACAATATTCACTGATAACCCAGTGTAATTTCAGTTATTGAACAATATTCACTGATAACCCGGTGTAATTTCAGTTATTGAACAATATTCACTGATAACCCAGTGTAATTTCAGTTATTGAACAATATTCACCGATAACCCAGTGTAATTTCAGTTATTGAACAATATTCACCGATAACCCAGTGTAATTTCAGTTATTGAACAATATTCACCGATAACCCAGTGTAATTTCAGTTATTGAACAATATTCACCAATAACCCGGTGTAATTTCAGTTATTGAACAACATTCACTGATAACCCAGTGTAATTTCAGTTATTGAACAATATTCACCAATAACCCGGTGTAATTTCAGTTATTGAACAATATTCACCAATAACCCAGTGCAATTTCAGTTATTGAACAATATTCACTGATAACCCAGTGCAATTTCAGTTATTGAACAATATTCACCGATAACCCAGTGTAATTTCAGTTATTGAACAATATTCACCGATAACCCAGTGTAATTTCAGTTATTGAACAATATTCACCAATAACCCAGTGTAATTTCAGTTATTGAACAATATTCACTGATAACCCGGTGTAATTTCAGTTATTAAACAATATTCACCAATAACCCAGTGTAATTTCAGTTATTGAACAATATTCACTGATAACCTGGTGTAATTTCAGTTATTAAACAATATTCACCGATAACCTGGTGTAATTTCAGTTATTAAACAATATTCACTGATAACCCGGTGTAATTTCAGTTATTAAACAATATTCACCAATAACCCAGTGTAATTTCAGTTATTGAACAATATTCACTGATAACCTGGTGTAATTTCAGTTATTAAACAATATTCACCGATAACCCGGTGTAATTTCAGTTATTAAACAATATTCACCGATAACCTGGTGTAATTTCAGTTATTAAACAATATTCACCAATAACCCGGTGTAATTTCAGTTATTGAACAATATTCACCGATAACCTGGTGTAATTTCAGTTATTAAACAATATTCACCGATAACCCAGTGTAATTTCAGTTATTGAACAATATTCACCGATAACCCAGTGTAATTTCAGTTATTGAACAATATTCACCGATAACCCAGTGTAATTTCAGTTATTGAACAATATTCACCAATAACCCGGTGTAATTTCAGTTATTGAACAATATTCACCGATAACCCGGTGTAATTTCAGTTATTGAACAATATTCACTGATAACCCAGTGTAATTTCAGTTATTGAACAATATTCACTGATAACCCGGTGTAATTTCAGTTATTGAACAATATTCACCAATAACCCGGTGTAATTTCAATTATTGATGAATATTCACTCATAACAATCGGTTCCATTACCTTTGGAAATGTATAGAAGCTGATCAGTGGGGAGGGGAGAACTGTTCCTCCCTCACTTACAGCCACTAATCAGGGTCTCACCTGTCACAAGGAGTTTGCTGGAACCGTGTGCGACCGGCGGGCACCAGGCACACCCCTCCCGGGTCACCCAGGCGCGGAGAGTGTAGACCTTCGGGGCTCGGGTGTGAACGCTGATGGAGCAGCTGAGCCTTCGCTCCCACCTGCCGACGATGGAGAGCGGGCTGTCCAGGTACCAGTGGAAGGTGTAGGGATGGGGAGCCTCCAGCCGGCTCCCAGCCCTGGAGACCAGCCTGGCTTCTACTGTCCCCTGGGCACCCGTGGTGATGGGACTGTCGGTGTCCAGTACCAGGTAATACTGCGAGGAGCCTCCTGCAAAAAACAAACCACCGGCCATTGGGATACTCTCAATACAGCCATTAGAAACCAGCTCGTCCTTTGATAAATGCATTCACTCGCAACACCAATTACAGTCCAGGGACCGAAAATCTTATTGCACAATCTCTTCTGATGCAAACTAACATTTGATTTATACTGTGTCGGAATACAAATAGGATGGATAGAATTCGCGAATGTTTTAATCTGATCAGATTTTATAAAAATTAAGGAACACACCCAAATGTATTTCCTGTTTATTAAGAATATATCTCAGACCTCGCTGCTCCCTGTCCCTTTCTGAGTCTCTCTCGCTCTTCCTTTATTACCAGTGGTGGACCGCTTTTAATAAATAAAGAGTATTAATTATTATCTAAAGTCTCCCCTTGGAGGACTCGCCCTCCTCACCTGTCAACATTGCAGTGTTCATGAATAAGAGCAGGAGTCCCAGAGAAGCCATGACTGATGTACTGCGAGCTCTCACTCCCAGCTTGAGATCCCCACTCCCTCCGCAGCACGAGCAGCACCAACAATGCTGAGTCTCTCTACACTTCCTCATACGTCAGCCCCAGTCTGTCAAATCACAACCGAAAGGAGAACCTATTCCAGCCACTGGTCACCCCAACCCTGGAGTTTCTGTTCAACCTTCTGTGTCTGACTTTGGAACGTCTCGGCCCCTTGCCTCAACCCATCTGCTGCTCAAACCCTTCATCCATGCCTTTTGTCATCTCTAGACCCGGCTATTCCAACGCTCTCCTGGCTGGCCTCCCATCCTTCACCCTCCGTAAACTTGAGTTCATGGAAATCTCTGTGGCCCGGATTCTAACCCGCACCAAGTTCCGTTCACCCATCATGTCCTACATTGGCACTCAGTCCACCAACGCCTCAAATAGAAAATTCTCATCCTCCTGTTCAAATCCCTCCACAGCCTCGCCCCTCCCTATCTCTGTAACCTCCTCCAGATCTACAACCCTCCAAGATCTCGGCGCTCCTCCAATTCTGGCTTCTTGCACATCCTCGATTTTCATCACTCCACCATTGGCTTTCAGCTGCCTTGGCTCTAAGCTCTGGAATTCCCTCTCTAAACGTCTCTGCCACTCTACCTCTCTCTCCTCCTTTAAGATGCTCCTTAATGCTGTCCTAATATCTTCTGATCTGGCTGGATGTCAAATTTTGTCTGACTACACTCCTGTGAAGCGCCTTGGGACTTTTTTTTCTGGGATGTGGGCGTCGCTGGCAAGGCCAGCATTTATTGCCCATCCCTAATTGCCCTTGAGAAGGTGGTGGTGAGCCGCCGCCTTGAACCGCTGCAGTCCATGTGGTGCAAATACTCCCACAGTGCCGTTAGGGAGGGAGTTCCAGGATTTTGACCCAGTGACAATGAAGGATCGGCCGATATACTTCCAAGGCAGGATGGTGTGTGACTTGGAGGTGCTGGTGTTCCCATGCGCCTGCTGCCCTTGTCCTTCTAGGTGGTAGAGGTCGCGGGTTCAGGAGGTGCTGCGAAAGCAGCCTTGGCGAGTTGCTGCAGTGCATCTTGTAGATGGTACACACTGCAGCCACGGTACGCCAGTGGTGGAGGGAGTGAATGTTTAAGGTGGTGGATGGGGTGCCAATCAAGCGGGCTGCTTTGTCCTGGATGGTGTCAAGCTTCTTGAGTGTTGTTGGAGCTGCACTCATCCAGGCAAGTGGAGAGTATTCCATCACACTCCTGACTTCTGCCTTGTAGATGGTGGAAAGGCTTTGGGGAGTCAGGAGGTGAGACACTCGCCGCAGAATACCTAGCCTCTGACCTGCTCTTGTTGCCAATGTATTTATGTGGCTGGTCCATTGAAGTTTCTGGTCAATGGTGACCCCCAGGATGTTGATGGTGGAGGATTCGGCGATGGTAATGCTGCTGAATGTCAAGGGGTGGTGGTTAGACTCTCGCTTGTTGGCGATAGTCATTGCCTGGTACTTGTGTGGCGCGAATGTTACCTGCCACTTATCAGCCCAAGCCTGAATATCATCCAGGGTCTTGCTGCATGCAGGCATGGACTGCTTCATTATTAGAGGAGTTGTGAATGGCACTGAACACTGTGCAGTCATCAGCGAACATCCCCATTTCTGACCTTTTGTTGGAGGGAAGGTCATTGATGAAGCAGCTGAAGATGGTTGGGCCTAGGACACTGCCCTGAGGAAGTCCTGCAGTGATGTCCTGGGGCTGAGATGATTGACCTCCAACAACCACAACCATCTTCTTTTGTGCTAGGTATGACTCCAGCCAGTGGAGAGTTTTCCCCCTGATTCCAATTGATTTCAAGTTTGCTAGGGCTCCTTGATGCCACACTCGGTCGAAAGCTGCCTTTATGTGAAGGGCAGTCACTCTCACCTCACCTCTGGAATTCAGCTCTTTTGTCCATGTTTGGACCAAGGCTGTAATGAAGTCTAGAGCTGAGTGGTCCTGCCAGAACCCTAACTGAGCATCGGTGAGCAGGTTATTGGTGAGTAAGTGCCGCTTGATAGCGCTGTCTATAACAGCTTCCATCACTTTGCTGATGATTGAGAGTAGACTGATGGGGCGGTAATTGGCCGGATTGGATTTGTCCTGTTTTCTGTGAACAGGACATACTTGGGCAGTTTTCCACATTGTTGGATAGATGCCAGTGTTGTAGTTGTACTGGAATAGCTTGGCTAGAGGCGTGGCTAGTTCTGGAGCACAAATCTTCAGCACGACAGCCGGGATGTTGTCGGGGCCCATAGCCTTTGCTGTATCAGCTCAGTCGTTTCTTGATATCACGTGGAGTGAATTGAATTGGCTGAAGACTGGCTTCTGTGATGGTGGGGACCTCAGGAGGAGGCATAGATGGATCATCCACTCGGCACTTCTGGCTGAAGATGGTTGCAAACGCTTCAGCCTTGTCTTTTGCACTTGTGTGCTGGGCTCCGCCATCATTGAGGATGGGGATATTCATGGAGCCTCCTCCTCCCATTAGTTGTTTAATTATCCACCACCATTCACGACTGGATGTGGCAGGACTGCAGAGCTTTGATCTGATCCGTTGATTGTGGGATCACTTAGCTCTGTCTATAGCATGCTGCTTCCGTTGTTCAGCATGCATGTAGTCCTGTGTTGCGGCTTCCCCAGGTTGACACCTAATTTTTAGGTATGCCTGGTGCTGCTCCTGGCATGCTCTTCTGCACTCCTGATTGAACCAGTGTTGGTCCCCTGGCTTGATAGTAATGGTAGAGTGAGGGATATGCCAGGCCATGAGGTTACAGATTGTGGTGGAATACAATTCTGCAGCTGCTGATGGCCCACAGCGCCTCATGGATGCCCAGTTTTGAGCTGCTACATCTGTTCTGAATCTATCCCATTTAGCACGGTGGTAGTGCCACACAACACGATGGAGGGTGTCCTCAGTGTGACGACGGGACTTCATCTCCACAAGGACTGTGCGGTGGTCATTCCTACCAATACTGTCATGGACAGATGAATCTGCGACAGGTAGATGGTGTGATGAGGTCAAGTAGGTTTTTCCCTCATGTTGGTTCTCTCACCATTTGCCGCAGGCCCAGTCTGGCAGTTATGTCCTTCAGGACTCGGCCAGCTCGGTCAGTAGTGGTGCTACCGAGCCACTCTTGGTGATGGACATTGAACCCCCCACCCAGAGTACATTCTGTGCCCTTGCTACCCTCAGTGCTTCTTCCAAATGGTGTTCAACATGGAGGAGGACTGATTCATCAGCTGAGGGAGGGCGGTAGGTGGTAATCAGCAGAAGGTTTCCTTACCCATGCTTGACCTGAAGCCATGAGAACTCCCAGGGCCACTCCGTCCCGACTGTATACCACTGTGCCGCCTCTTCTGGTGGGTCTGTCCTGCCGGTTGGACAGGACATACCCAGGGATGGTGATGGAGGAGTTTGGGACATTGGCTGAAAGGTATGATTCTGTGAGTATGACTATGTCAGGCTGTTGCTTGACTAGTCTGTGGGACAGCTCTCCCAATTGTGGCACAAGTCCCCAGATGTTAGTGAGGAGGACTTTGCAGGGTCGACTGGGCTGGGTGTGCCCTTGTCATGTCTGAAGCCGGTGCCTAGGTCGATGCCGTGTGGTCCATCCGGTTTTATTCTTATTGTTTTTCGTTGCCGTTTTGTACAACTGAGTGACTTGCTGGGCCATTTCAGAGGGCAGTTAAGAGTCAACCACATTGCTGTGGGTCTGGAGTCACATATAGGCCAGACCGGGTAAGGGCAGCAGATTTCCTTCCCTCAAGGACATTAGTGAACCAGATGGGTTTTTACGATCATCCGATAGTTTCATAGTCACCATTAACTGATACTAGCTTTTTATTCCATATTTATTTAATTAAGAACATAAGAACATAAGAAATAGGAGCAGGAATAGGCCATTTGGCCCTTCGAGCCTGCTCCGCCACTCACTAAGATCCTGGATGATCTTCTACCTCATCTCCACTTTCCTGCACTATCCCCATATCTGTAGTTCCCCGTTTTCTCTCTCCTTCTTAAATAGTGGGGTTACATGAACAGGCTGGGTCTCTTTTCTCTTGAAAAATGAAGTCTGAGGGGTGACCTAATAGAGGTCTATAAAATTATGAAAAGTTTTGATAGAGTGGATACAGAGAGAATGTTTCCACTTGTGGGGACGAGCATAACTAGAGGCCATCAATATAAGATAGTCACCAAGAAATCCAATAGGGAATTCAGAAGAATCTTCTTTACCCAAAGAGTGGTGAGAATGTGGAACTCGCTATCACAGGGAGTGGTTGAAGTGAATAGTATAGATGCATTTAAGGGGAGGCTGGATAAGCATATGAAGGAGAAGGGAATAGAGGGTTATGCTGATGGAGTTAGATGAGGAAAGATGGGAGGAGGCTCGAGTGGAGCATAAATGCCGGCATGGACTGGTTGGGCCGAATGGCCTGTTTCTGTGCTGTATATCCTATGTAATCCCTTGATTCCCTTAATATTCAAAAATCTATCGATCTCTGTCTTGAATATACTCAACGACTGAGTCTCCACAACCCTCTGGGGTAGAGAATTCCAAAGACTCACAACCCTTTGATTGAAGAAATTTCTCCTCATCCCAGTCCGAAATGGCCGACCCCTTATTCTGAGACTGTGAACCCTGGTTCTAGACTCCCCAGCCAGTGGAAACATCCTCCCTGCATCTACCCTGTCAAGTCCTGTAAGAATTCTGTATGTTTCAATGAGATCACCTCTCATTCTTCTAAACTCTAGAGAATATAGGCCTAGTCTACTCAATCTGTCCTCATAGGACAATCCCCCCCATCCCAGGAATCAGTCTGGTGAACCTTCGTTGCACTCCCTCTATGGCAAGTATATCTTTCCTTGGGTAAGGAGACCAAAACTGTACACAATACTCCAGGTGTGGTCTCACCAGGGCCCTATATAATTGCAGTAAGACGTCTTTACTCTTATACTCAAACCCTCTTGTAATAAAGGCCAACATACCATTTGCTTTCCTAATTGCTTGCTGTACCTGCATGCTAACTTTCAGTGATTCATGTACAAGGACACCCAGGTCCCTCTGAATACCAACATTTCCCAATCTCTCACCATTTAAAAAATACTCTGCTTTTCTATTTTTCCTACCAAAGTGGATAACTTCACATTTCTCTACATTATATTCCATTTGCCATGTTCTTGCCCACTCACTTAGCCTGTCTACATCCCCTTGAAGCCTCCTTGCATCCTCCTCACAACTTACATTCCCACCCAGCTTTGTATTATCAGCAAACTTGGATATACTACATTTGGTCCCCTCATCCAAATCATTGATGTAGATTGTGAATAGCTGAGGCTCAAGCACTGATCCTTGCGGTACCCCACTAGTTACAGACTGCCAACCTGAAAATGACCCGTTTATTCCTACTCTCTGTTTTCTGTCTGTTAACCAATGCTCAATCCATGCTAGTATATTATCCCCAATCCCATGAGCCCTAATTTTGTTTAATAATCTCTTGTGTGGCACCTTTTCGAATGCCTTCTGAAAATCCAAATACACCACATCCACTGGTTCCCCCTTATCTATTCTGCTAGTTACAACCTCAAAAATCTCTAATAGATTTGTCAAACATGATTTCCCTTTCATAAATCCGTGTTGACTCTGCCCAATCCTATTATTATTTTCTAAGTGTCCTGTTACCACGTCCTTAATAATAGATTCTAGCATTTTCACTACTACTGATGTCAGGCTAACTGGTCTGTAGTTCCCCGTTTTCTCTCTCCCTCCTTTTCTTAAATAGTGGGGTTACATTAACTGAATTTAAATTCCCCAGCTGCCGTGGTGGGATTTGAACGCACGTCTCTGGATCATTAGGCCAGGCCTCTGGATCACTAGTCCAGTAATATAACCACTATACTACCGTTCCCAGTTTTACTACATTAAAGGTGCTACATAAATGCCAGCTGTTGTTGTTGTTGTTGACTGTACACCAAGGGACGAGCTGTGGGTGACAGTTTCCTCTATGTACAGCTGTCCTCAGGGCACTGACTCAAGCTACAGTACACTCCGCCTGATCCTTGTACCTCCCCCAGATGGTTGTTCCTCAGGAGAGTTCACTGATTCAGCACTGCCAGCAGGGAGCACAGGTGCGACATTGGGCTACACAGGGGATTACTGGATTTTTATTTTCATTGTCAGGATTTGGGCGTCAGTGGCAACATTTATTGCCCATCCCTAGTTGCCCTGACTTTGATACAACTGAGTGGCCACTTCAGGGGGCAGTTAAGAGTTGGTGGTGTGGGTCTGGAGTCACATATAGGCCCAGACCGGGTAAGGACATCAGGCTTCCTTCCCTGAAGAACATTAGTGAACCAGTTGGGATTTTAACAGGTTCATGGTCACTTTTACCGATACCAGCTTTGTATTTCCCAATTGTTTTCTAACTGAATTCAAATTCCCGACCAGCGGCGCAGTCTGTGGAGGCGCAGTGAACGACTGGCCGCAGCTTCAGGAGTGCTGCATTCAGCTGTGCATGTGCTAAATCCTCAAGTTGCGGTCAGTTTCAAAGGTGGAATGACAGTGAACGCGGCCAGTTCGCCTACATTGGGACCGCAAATTCCGAGCCAAGCACTACACCACTGTACCCTGGAATAGGAACAAAAGAATTAGGAGCAGGAGTAGGCCATACGGCCCCTCGAGCCTGCTCCACCATTCAATAAGATCATGGCTGATCTTCGACCTCAACTCCACAACCCATCCTAACCCATATCCCTTGATTCCCCTAGAGTCCAAAAATCTATCGATCTCAGCCTTGAATATACTCAACGACTGAGCATTCACATCTCTCTGGGGTAGAGAATTCCAAAGATTCACAACCGTCTGAGTGAAGAAATTTCTCCTCATCTCAGCCTTAAATGGCCGACCCCTTATCCTGAGACTATGACCCCTAGTTCTAAACTCTCCAGCCAGAGGAAACAGCCTCTCAGCATCTACCCTGTCAGTCCCCCTCAGAATCTTTTATGTTTCAATGAGATCACCTCTCATTCTTCTAAACTCCAGAGAGTATAGGCCCAATCTACACAACCTCTCATCATAGGACAGCCCTCTCATCCCAGGAATCAATCTAGTGAACCTTCGTTGCACCGCCTCTATGGCAAGAATGTCCTTCCTCAGATAAAGAGACCAAAACTGTGCACCGTACTCCAGGTGTGGTCTCACCAAAGCCCTATACAATTGTAGTAAGACTTCCTTACTCTTGTACTCCAACTCCCTTGCAATAAAGGCCAACATGCCATTTGCCTTCCAAATTGCTTGCTGTACCTGCATGCTAACTTTCTGTGTTTCCTGTACAAGGACACCTAAATCTCTCTGAACACCAACATTTAATAATTTTTCACCATTTAAAAAATATTCTGTTTTTCTATTCTTCCTACCAAAGTGAATAATCTCACATTATACTCCACCTGCCACCTTATTTTCCACTCACTTAACCTGTCTAGATCCCTTTGCAGGCTCTTTTTGTCCTCCTCACAGCTTACTGTCCCACCTAGCTTTGTATCGTCAGCAAACTTGGATACATTGCACTCAGTCCCTTCATCTAGGTCATTAATATAGATTGTAAATAGCTGAGGCCCAAGCACTGATCCCTGTGGCATTCCACTAGTTATAGCCTGCCAACCGGAAAATGACCCATTTATCCCTACTCTCTGTTTCCTGTCCGTTAACCAATCCTCTATCCATGCTAATCTATTACCCCCAATTTACCCTATAAGGTCCTTATTGTACCATGGGGAATCTGCCATGTAAGCTAAAAGGCAAAAGGTCCTGACGTGAAAAATCCTCCATCTTTTTGGTGGCTCTGGGTTGTCTTGTGGTCGGCGGGGGTGCAGTTTGGGGCAGGACCTGGTACGCCAGGTATCTGCCCCGTTTAGCCTACACCAGGGTTTCTTCAGCTGCTTCTCCTTTCCGGATGGGATCAAGACACGAGGAGGAATTGAGGAGAGGCCAGCCCCTGCTGGGATTCCCATCTCTGTCGGCTGGATTCAAGATCACTTCCCAGCAGGCATGCGAACCCTCCAGGATTGTCCTGGACTCTCCAGGAATTATAGATTAATCTCCTGGACATTGCTGCGAGCAACACCCAGGAGAGAAATCACAGGGCCATTCAAGAAAATTGTATGTTTTTTAAATTTTCTTTGAACATTTTCACATTACTTGTAAAAATATTGAAAATGGAAAAAAGAGGTGCTTGACATGGCGGGGTGGTTGGAGGTGTGATGCCATGTGATGAAGCCTCTTGGAATACGTCCGACCAGATTTGACAATATACTTTTCAGCCATGCCTCTGAGTCAGAAGGTTGTGGGTTCAAGCCCCAGTCCAGAGACTTTTGGATGAAATCTATCCCGACACTCCCAGTGCAGTACTGAGGGAGTTCTGCACTGTTGGAGGTGCCGTCTTTTGGATGAGACATTAAACCGAGGCCCCGTCTGCCTTCTCAGGTGGATGTAAATGATCCCACGGCACTATTTCGAAGAGCAGGGGGAGCTCTCCCCGGTGTCCTGGCCAATATTTATCCCTCAATCAACACGTAACAAAACAGATTATCTGATCATTGCTATTTGTGGGAGCTTGCTGTGCGCAAATTGACTGCCGTGTTTCCTACATTACAACAGCGACTACACTTCAAAAATACTTCACTGGCTGCAAAGTGCTTTGGGACGTCCCGAGATCGTGAAAGGCGTGATATAAATGCAATGCATTCTTTCTCACAGCTTCATTGGTTAAGACAGAATGGACCTACTTCCCAGAGATGGAACAGTAGCGTTCAGAATCTGTGTTGTGAAGGATGCTATATAAATGCAAGTCTTTCTTTTCTCTCTGTGCCATCCAGCCCCAGGCAAATCAAAGGTTCTTTAAAAGAAACAGCAACTTTGCAATTTTATGATAATTTTGAAAAAAAAAGTATGGCAAAACATTATTTGGGCACACCTGGCCCAATTCTGCTTCTTGCTTTAAGTGTTCCCAGGTTTGGTTTTAGTTAGAGATAGTTTTCATTTGTGTGCAAGCACTGTCACATCAAGAAGGCCTGTGCCTTTAACAACCATCCATTGATCTTCTTCTGCCAAACTTTTTTTGGGTTGACAGATGACCTAACCTGGGAACTCCTGCAAGCTACTTCACCAATGTAAATGTATGGTTGTTGTAACGAACAGTTGTAAATAAAGTTTCTACAAATTTCAGAAGGAGCAGTCGAGTTTTGATGACGTCAAAAAGACCATCGGATTCGATGGTCTCAGCGCACCTCCGCGCCGCGTTTGTTCCTCCGCCCGAAAACCCAGTCCCAGGTTATTTTGAAGCCCGCGGAGGGCCAGAGTTGGGCCGGTCTCAGGGGTAGCGGGAGAGGCCTGGCGGGGAGGCGCTGGGATGCAAAGCCCCGGGTAAAGGACGCGCTGCTTCATGGAGGAGGATGGGAGGTGATGTGGGCGGCGGAGGGAGCGCGGCGCGGTGGGTGCGGTGAGCAGGCAG
>CM059442.1:12985710-13068844 GCA_030390025.1 Squalus acanthias | reverse complement strand
CCCCCCCCACTGTTCCCCTCCCCCCCCCTTTTTGTCTATTTACATGTACACTTCCATAGCTGCATCCTTTTTAAATAAGAGGTTTGACATAACTTGATGATAGGATTGCACTAATACTGATCTACCTTAGACTGAGCGGCAATGCGGTCAAAGTCTCGGCCTTTTGGATAGAGAAGGGTGTGAAAGAGATTGGTGGGGACCTTTTTTATTGAACAACTATTTCTTTGCAGGTGACCTGTGACCGTTTTTCAGTGGTGCTGGTGTGAGCCCTCATCCGAATCTGTTTGGTGATACATCTTAAACCAAAATGGCATTCGTGGCAACACCGGGGGCTGTGGTGGACCAGACCACTTTAATGAAGAAATACCTTCAGTTTGTGGCCGCTCTGACTGACAGCAACACACGTAAGTTCTTCAGCGGCTTTCCCACACGTGCTGGTTAAAACCTCCGCAGGGTAGTAAAGAAAAAAACACTTGGGAACAGGTGGAGGCCATTCAGCCCCTCGAGCCTGCTCTGCCATTCGATGAGATCATGGTAGATCAGTACGTCAACTCCATCTACCCGTCTTGGTTCCATATCCCTTATACCCTTGCCCAACAAAAATCTGATCAATCTCGGTTTTAAAATTTTCAATTGACCCTCAACAGACTTGCATTTCTATAGCGCCTTTCGTGACCTCAGGACGTCCCAAAGCGCTTTACAGCCAATTAAGTACTTTTGAAATGCAGTCAGTGTTTTAATGTAGGAAATGTGGCAGCCAATTTGGCATTGCAAGCTTCCACAAATAGCAATGTAATAAAGACTAGATAATCTGTTTTAGTGATATTGGTTGAGGGATAAATAATGGCCAGGACACCGGGGAGAACTCTCCTGCTCTTCTTCGAAATAGTGCCATGGGATCTTTTACGTCACCTGACAGGGCAGACCTCAGTTTAACTGTTATCCGAAAGACAGCATCTCCGACAGTGCAGCGCTCCCTCAGTACTGCCCCTCCGACAGTGCAGCGCTCCCTCAGTACTGCCCCTCCGACAGTGCAGCGCTCCCTCAGTACTGCCCCTCCGACAGTGCGGCGCTCCCTCAGTACTGCCCCTCCGACAGTGCAGCGCTCCCTCAGTACTGCCCCTCCGACAGTGCGGCGCTCCCTCAGTACTGCCCCTCCGACAGTGCAGCACTCCCTCAGTACTGCCTCCGACAGTGCAGCGCTCCCTCAGTACTGCCCCTCCGACAGTACTGCACTGAAGTGTCAGCTTGGATTTTGTGCTCCACTCTCTGGAGTGGGACTTGAACCCAAGATCTATCTGACTCACAGGCGTGAGTGCTGCCCACTGAGCCACGGCTGACAAGTGTAAAACAGGCCTTGCTGTCGATGTAAGAAATATTGAATTGTGAAATAAAAATTGCCCTTTGGTAATCTGCTTTTGTTTAAAACGTGATACAAATTCTTTGTGCAGCATTTAGAAGCAATTTGTGCCAAAACAATGCGACAGTGTTATCTTTTCTCTTTGGGGGCATTTTGTTCCCAAGCACTCCCTTAATCGTCTTGAAGCTTCTGTTAAAAGAATTACGAGATTGATTTCTGCGAAGTAACGTTTAACAAAATACACCATCTGTCTCCGCTTCCACAGTGTCACTGACGTCGGACAGGAAATTGTAGGGACGAGTGGCCCCTGGCTGTCACTCACCCTGTGGTGGCCAGCTCGGTGTGAGCGGACAGGCTGTGGAACGGGGGGAGGAGGCGGCATGAGATCGCTGTAGCCATATCTAAAGGGAAGAAGTGTTCAACATTTGCTGCACCGTGCAAATAGATAACGCTTGATCAGAACCAGCGTGTTCTAATCCGACTTTTGTGTGTAATAAACGCAGTATCTCTCCTCTTCCCAATCTGTCGTCCGGCTACTGGACTCGTAATCCAGAGGCCAGCACTATTAATCCTGAGCACCCAGATTCAAATCGCACCATTTGTATTCAGTTTTAAAAAAAATTGGAAGTTTAAAAAGTTGGTATCAGTACAATTGACCATGAAGCTGTCAGATTGCCGTTAAAAACCCAACTGCTTCACTAATGTAGCTCAGGGAAGGAAACCTGCCATCCTTACCCGGCCGTCTTGTATTGTCTGGCTGATCGGTGGCTCCAGTCCCACACCAAAGCTCTCCACCACTGTGGGCTTTCCTTGCCTCATGTCTGGGTCTGTTGTAGACTCACTGATCGAGATTGATTGCTGTGATTAGTCAACAACCCCATTATCGTTGTTATAATGCGATTACCAGGATGGTAGAAGACGATCTAGGTTTTTTCTCTAGCAATTCCTATGTTCCAATGTGGTTGATTCTCACCTGTCCTCTGAAGTGGCCTAGCAAGCCACCTTATATTAAACTGTTATACTGCAGCGGTTCAAGAAGGCGGCCCACCACCACCATCTCAAGGCAGCTAGGCGATGGGCACTAAAAGCTGGCCTTGCCAGTGATGCCCACATCCCGACAATGAGTTAAAGGTAGTTGTTAGTTTATAGTGTTTTTGAAGTTCTTGACCTGGGTTTGTGCGTGGTCTGTGGTGCGATTGGTTGGCACTGACACCATTGACTCGCTGAGCTGGTGAGAGTGGAGGAGTTCTGCTGCCTTGTATTGTACGCTAGAGTTCAGATTCACAGTGTACTTCGTTAAAGATCTCCTGGGTGGAATTGAAGTTGGCTATTATTAACTTTGCTACTTGACAAAAGTTTACGGCTGTGAGAATTCAGAAGTGCCATTTGTTTTAGGAATGCATCAAATGAATCAATTTGCTTGGAGTTTAACTATCCACGTGCTTGACTACTGTGAATTAGCTAGAGATTCTGAACTTGTGCTCACGTAGGACCATCGCAGCCAGCAGTAAGAGAGGATTCCTCGTTCCAATAATCTGTAGTGGGGTTCAAACCCAGGTCCGACCGATGAAAGTACAGCGCGCTAACTCTCTGTCACACTTAGCTCCCCTGCCCTCCCACAAGTGGCATCTATTTATATTAATGTTGCGCCTTCAGTTTCCTGCGGGTTGTGTTACAATAAACTTTAAAATGTTGGCTCCATTCTGTTGCAATGCAATGTGCTGATAGCCCCAGCCTACCTGCCTTCACAGTGCACCCCTGGCCTTCCCAGCCTACCTGCCTTCACAGTGCACCCCTGGCCTTCCCAGCCTACCTGCCTTCACAGTGCACCCCTGGCCTTCCCAGCCTACCTACCTTCACAGTGCACCCCTGGCCTTCCCAGCCTACCTGCCTTCACAGTGCACCCTTGGCGTCTCCCGCCTCCCCAGCCTACCTGCCTTCACAGTGCACCCTTGGCGTCTCCCGCCTCCCCAGCCTACCTGCCTTCACAGTGCACCCTTGGCCTTCCCAGCCTACCTACCTTCACAGTGCACCCCTGGCGTCCCCAGCCTACCTACCTTCACAGTGCACCCCTGGCCTCCCCAGCCTACCTACCTTCACAGTGCACCCCTGGCCTTCCCAGCCTACCTGCCTTCACAGTGCACCCCTGGCGCCCCCAGCCTACCTACCTTCACAGTGCACCCCTGGCCTCCCCAGCCTACCTACCTTCACAGTGCACCCCTGGCCTTCCCAGCCTACCTGCCTTCACAGTGCACCCTGGTGTCCCCAGGCCTACCTGCCTTCACAGTGCACCCCTGGCGTCCCCAGCCTACCTGCCTTCACAGTGCACCCCCGGCATCCCCAGCCTACCTGCCTTCACAGTGCACCCCCGGCGTCCCCAGACTACCTACCTTCACAGTGCACCCCTGGCGTCCCCAGCCTACCTGCCTTCACAGTGCACCCCCGGCGTCCCCAGCCTACCTACCTTCACAGTGCACCCTTGGCCTTCCCAGCCTACCTGCCTTCACAGTGCACCCCCGGCGTCCCCAGCCTACCTACCTTCACAGTGCACCCCTGGCCTTCCCAGCCTACCTGCCTTCACAGTGCACCCCCGGCGTCCCCAGCCTACCTGCCTTCACAGTGCACCCCCGGCGTCCCCAGCCTACCTACCTTCACAGTGCACCCCCGGCCTTCCCAGCCTACCTGCCTTCACACTGCACCCCTGGCGTCCCCAGCCTACCTGCCTTCACTGCACCCCTGGCGTCCCCAGCCTACCTACCTTCACAGTGCACCCTTGGCCTTCCCAGCCTACCTGCCTTCACAGTGCACCCCTGGCCTTCCCAGCCTACCTACCTTCACAGTGCACCCCCGGCGTCCCCAGCCTACCTACCTTCACAGTGCACCCCTGGCGTCTCCCGCCTCCCCAGCCTACCTACCTTCACAGTGCACCCCTGGCGTCTCCCGCCTCCCCAGCCTACCTGCCTTCACAGTGCACCCCTGGCGTCCCCTGCCTCCGCCTCTGTCTCCTGCCACACTCCTGTGTAACTGCACTTCTTCCCTTTGCTAGATTTTCAACTCTTCCCTTCTCCTCTGCTATTCTGCTGTAATCATTCACACCTCTTCTGGGTCTCTGATACAGCTTTTAATTTCTCTTGTTGTTGCCTCCTTGTGCCTTGCAATACCATCACTTCTGTCATTTAATCATCTCCTGTCCTCCAGCTAAGCACAGACCTCTATGTTTAGCCCCTCCTCTCCCGCCCCCCCCTCTCATCCCTGATTCTGTTCCTCTTGATAAACTGTTTATCTGTAAGATCTCCCGGTTCTGATGAAAGGTCATTGACCTGCAACGTTAACCCCACCTTACTCTCTCTCCACGGATGCTGCCTGACCTGCTGAGTGTGTGCAGCATTTTCTGTTTCTATTTCAGCTTTCCTGCAGTATTGTGCACTCTGCCTTCACAGTGAACTCCCCAACTGGTACTCAACCACAAAGCAGGGAAGTAATCTGTCACAAAGCGTGCAGCAGCCTTTGATACTGAGACCACACACAATAAACTCTCATTGTTTTCAAAATAAATCAAGAGCTTTTCAACCATTTAATTGGCAATGAGATAATGACCAGTTCATCAGTTTTAGTGATGTTGGTTGAAGGATAGATATTGGCCAGGACACTGGGAGAACTCCCCTGCTCTTGGAGCATAGGAACAGGAGGAGGCCATTCAGCCCCTTGAGCCTGTCCCGCAATTCGATTAGATCGTGGTTGATCGGTATCTTAACTCCATCCACCCGCTTTGGCTCCATATCCCTCAATACCCTCGGCTAGCAAAAATCTATCGATCTCCGATTTGAAATTATTCATTGAGATAGCATCCACGAGCTTTGTGTGGGAGAGAGTTCCACACTTCGACCACCATTTGGGTGAAGAAGTGTTTCCTAACTTCCCTCCTGAATGGCCTGGCTCTAATTTTAAGGTTATATCCCCTTGTCCTATATTCTCACACCAGCAGAAAAAGTTTCTCTCGATCAATTCCTTTCAAAATCCTAAAAGCCTTAATCAAATCACCCTTCTGTATTCCTGGGAATACAAGCCTAGTTTATGTAATCTCTCTCATAATCTAACCCTTGGAGCCCTGGTAACATTCTGGTGACACTGCACTGTACTCCCTCCAAGGCCAATATATCCTTTCTCGGGTGCGGTGCCCCGAACTGTACACAGTGTCCAGATGTGGTCTAACCAAGGCTTTGTATCGCTGTAGCGAAACTTCCTCCCCTGCAGCAGAGTGATGGAAGGTGTCGTCGACAGTGCAATCAAGCAGCACTTACTCATCAATAACCTGCTCACTGATGCCCAGTTTGGGTTCCGCCAGGACCACTCGGCTCCAGACCTCATTACAGCCTTGGTCCAAACATGGACAAAGGAGCTGAATTCCAGAGGTGAAGTGAGAGTGACTGCCCTTGACATCAAGGCAGCATTTGACCGAGTGTGGCATCAAGGGGCCCTAGTAAAACTGAAGTCAATGGGCATCGGGGAAAACTCTCCACTGGCTGGAGTTATACCTAGCACAAAGGAAGATGGTTGTGGTGGTTGGAAGTCAATCATCACAGCCCCAGGACATTGCTGCAGGAGTTCCTCAGGGCAGTGTCCTAGGCCCAACCATCTTCAGCTGCTTCATCAATGACCTTCCTTCCATCATAAGGTCAGAAATGGCGATGTTCGATATGACTGCACTGTGTTCAGCGCCATTCACAACTCCTCAGATAATGAAGCAGTCTACGCCCGAATGTAGCAAGACCTGGATAACATTCAGGCTTGGACTGATAGGTGGCAGGTAACATTCGCGCCACACAAGTGTCAGTCAATGACTATCTCCAACAAGCGAGAGTCTAACCATCGCCCTTTGACATTCAATGGCATTACTATCGCCGAATCCCCCACCATCAACATCCTGGGGGTCACCATTGACCAGAAACTTAACTGGACCAGCCACACACATACTGTGGCAGCAAGAGCAGGTCAGAGGCTGGGTATTCTGCGGCGAGTGTCTCACCTCCTGACTCCCCAAAGCCTTTCTACCATCTACAAGGCACAAGTCAGGAGTGTGATGGAATACTCTCCACTTGCCTGGATGAGTGCAGCTCCAACAACACTCAAGAAGCTCGACACCATCCAGGACAAAGTAGCCCGCTTGATTGGCACTCCATCCACCACCTTTAACATTCACTCCCTCCACCACCGGCGCACCGTGGCTGCAGTGGGTACCATCTACAAGATGCACTGCAGCAACTCGCCAAGGCTTCTTCAGCAGCACCTCCCAAACCCACGACCTCAACCACCTAGAAGGACAAGGGCAGCAGGCACATGGAAACACCACCACCTCCAAGTTCCCCTCCCAAGCCACACACCATCCTGACTTGGAAATATATCGCCGATCCTTCATCGTCGTTGCGTCAGAATCCTGGAAATCCCGAACAGCACTGTGGGAGTACCTTCACCACATGGACTGCAGCAGCTCACCACCACCTTCTCGAGGGCAATTAGGGATGGGCAATAATAGCCGGCCTTGCCAGCGATGCCCACATCCCAGGAACAAATAAAAAAAAAAAAAAAAAAATTCTAGCGCTCTAGATATAAAGGTTAACATTCCATTAGACTTTTTCATTATTTTTTGTACATGACTACTATATTTTAGTGATCTCTTCAAAATAATGCGTTGCGATCTTTTACATCCACCCGAGAGGGCAGACGGGGCCTCGGTTTATCGTCTCATCCGAAAGTGGGCATCTCCGACTGTGCAGCGCTCCCTCAGCACTGCGCTGTGATTGTTGGCCTAGATTTTTGTGCTCAAATCCCTGGAGTGGAACTTGAACCCACACCCTTCTGACTCCGAAATGAGAGTGCGACACACTAAGCCATGGCTGACACCTATGCAGGTTCATTTGTGTGAATTTCTAAAGAGCGGGATTTGTGAATTGGTGCATATTTGCCAATGGATGTGAAATGTGCAAGTTAAATCATTTTAATAAAGAGAAATCTTGACTGATGAAAGTCTGTTGGTACTGCTCTGTTTTTGATACAAAATGCCTAGTTTTGATGGTAATGTGTTGTGAGTGAGGTCTCGTGACGTAAGATGTTTGGAGGAATTACATCAGCATTGAGTGTCTGAGTGTTTTCTGTTGTCACTGGCTTTAAGGAAAGTAAAGCTGACTTATGGTTGGTTTCTGTTTGATTTGATTCAGATACTTCACCCTCATATCCTCCAGTTCAGTGTTAAATGTTCTAGTTATGCCCTATTGTTGTGACGGGATGGTCTGTATCCAAGTTGTGAAGGTGTCCCGTAGCACGGTTGTTGGGTTGAGCTGCAGTCCCCCGGCTCCAGCGGCCCGGGGTCGGGGCCTTGGGGCCATCTTTTCTTCTTCCTCTTATGCTCAGTGCTGAGATCCCTTTAGTTAAAGTCACCGGCAACATCCTGTGTGCATGCAGCTTGTCCGCTCGCTCTCCTTTACCTCTTTCACCTTCGACACTGCGGAGCACTACCTTCTCCTTCAGTACACCTCTCTTCCTGTCATTACCTCGATGCTTGGGTTCCTCAAATGTTGTCCTAGTCGGCCTTCCGACTCCCACACACCTCACGAGTCCGGCACTCTGCGGCCCGTGCTCAGCTCGCACCTCCATCGCCCCTGCCCCTGTCAAACTGCACTGGCTCTCTTCGCCCCAGCAAATTGGGTAGAGGATTCTCGTCCTTCTCAACCCCCACCCCGTGGCCTTGCTGTTCTCTACCTGACGTATTGCAGCTAGCCACATGTCCCAGACTAGGCCCCTCTTCTCATCTCACTTGTTGCCCGCTCTCTCCAGTCCACCATCAGATGTGCATTATTTAGCCAATTTGTCCCTGCCTCCTCAGTTTCTCCCGAAAACACTTTGCCTTTTCCATAGGAACAGGAGGAGGCCATTCAGCCCCTCGAGCCTGTTCCGCCATTCAGTTAGGTCATGGCTGATCTGTACCTCAACTCCATTTACCTGCCTTTTTTCCATATCTCTTAATACCCTTACTCAACAAAAATCTATCAATCTCAGTCTTGAAAGCTCCAATTGATCCCCAGCGCCCCCAACCTTTTGGGGGGGGCGGGGGGAAGAGTTCCATATTTCCACTACCCTTTGTGTGAAAAAGTGCTTCCTGATTTCACCCCTGAACGGCCTGGCTCTAATATTAAAATTATGCCCCCCTAGTTCTTGATTCCAGCACCAGAAGAAATAGTTTCTCCCTACGTACCCTATCGAATCGTTTTAACATTTTAAACACTTCAATCATATCACCCTCAATCTCCTATACGCAAGAGAATACAACCCTTTCTGCATCAAAAACCTCCTAAAACAAGCCCTCGTTTCTTCTGTGCTTTAGCCAACTTCCTCCCCCTTCCTCCATTTCCCCCCTCCCAAATTCTTCCTTTGATTGCCTGGCCGCCCCCCCCGGCCTAGTGCACCCTGCCCTTGTACTTGGAGTTTTTACAGCTGCTTACATTCCAAGGATAAGGCCTCTTGTCCGTAAAGCTGTTCCCTCTAAACAAACCCACCACTGTGAGCCTTCTCTGTACAGATTTATCAGTCACTGGACCAGTTTTCCTGCATCTTTAGCAGTCTGGTCTTAGCGAAAGAAACCAGTGGTAATTTCACAATAAAAACAGAGAATTCTGGTAAACACTCAACAAGTCAGGTAGCATCTGTGGAGAGAAACAGGGTTAACGTTTCAGGTCGATGGCCTTGCATCAGAACTGGAGGATGTTAGAGATAAACTGCTCTGAAGCAAATACAGAGCCAGGGAAAAGGAGGGGGCAGGCAAAGAACAAAAGGGAGAGGTTTGTGGAGAGCAGGAGTGAGTAAATGACCAAAGGGATGATGGTGCGAGGCAAAAGGAGTTCATTTCAAAGCTTTGGTATAATTATTTGAAAGTAACGGGGGCTAGTGAGTTTTTTCTGTTTGCTGGCTTGAGGTTTAATTTCTAGCCCTGTAACTTGCTAATGACCCGATGTCACCATCACACCTTGGTCACCCCGCCAGGTATTTTGAACCACGGATGGAGGGCCTCTGGGGTGATGTATGACCAAATTGTGACTTTCCGTTTCTAACTCCGAATCGGTGCCTGTTCCTCCCTCAAACGGTTCCTGGTACATTTCCTAACCCGCGGATGATTTTGGCCTGCCGTTTCAATGAGGTATCTGCGATTGTAATCTCAACAGCATTTGTACTTTACAAATCGTACCTCCGTATTGCTGCTATTCAGGGGAGCATCATCGCGGTATGCAGTCCTAATATTGACAGGATGTTTCTTGCACTGGGGATTGTTGACTCTGCAATTTGGATTAATTCTGAAGTGTAGTTTGCGCATGAACAACCCGCATCCAAATATCTTTGTTTGGCGTGTACAATAAATTGCCTGTGATGTAAAGGTCTTGGGTTATTCATATATGGAATCATAGAATCTTACGGCACAGAAGGAGGCCATTCGACCCATCGTGCCTGTGCTGGCTCTTTGAAAGAGCTCTCTAATTAGTCCCACTGCCTCCTGCTCTTTCCCCATAGCCCTGCAATTTTTTCTCCAAGTATTTATCCAATTCCCTTTTGAAAGTTATTATTGAACCTGCTTCCATCGCCCTTTCAGGCAGCGCATTCCAGATCATTATAACTCATTGCGTTAAAAAAAAAATTCTCCTCATCTCCCCTCTGGTTCTTTTGCCAATTAAATCTGTGTCTTCTGGTTACCGACTCTTCTGACGGTAGAAACAGTTTCTCCTCATTTAACCTCTCCTAATTTTGAACACCTCTATTAAATCTCCCCATAACCTTCTCTATTCTAAGGAGAACAATCCCAGCTTCTCCAGTCTCCACACAACTGAAGTCCCTCATCCCTGGAACCATTCTGTCAAATCTCCTCTGCACCTTCTCCAAGGCTTTGACATCCTTCCTAAAATGTGGTGCCCAGAATTGAACACGATATTGTAGCTGAGGCCTAACCAGTGATTTATAAAGGTTTAGCATAACTTCCTTGCTTATTGTACTCTCTGCCTCTATTTATAAAGCCAAGAATCCCATGTCCTTTTTTTAACTGCATATGGGAATGGAGTTACGGAATTAATAAGTGACTTTGTGATTCAAATTAGAAACCAGGTAGATGACACTGAGAAACACATTGCTTGTTTTTAAAACTATAGCCATTGATCATAATTAACAGAATGAATCATAATTTGAACAGAAGCAAAATGATGGAGACAAATTGCTAGAGCCCTACAGAATATTTTGGAAGGTGGCTCCGCGTGTGCATGTGTGTGCGTGCGCGCGTGTTGGCGTGTGTGCATGCGTGCGTGTATGTGTGCGTGCGAATGTGTGTGTGTGTGCGTGTGTGTTCTGGTGTGATTGTGATGCTACTTTCTGTTATGGGCGATGTTAGTAAAACTGATAAGATCTGATTGCTTCTGTTGGACCATCCAGTCGGAAACAAGGTAAACTGTTTTTTTTTCCAATCTAAAAGAGTTCTGTTTAATTTTTTTTTGCAGTTGATGAAACCAAACTGAAAATGATGCAGGAAGTCAGTGAAAACTTTGAAGTAAGTTTCCAGCGTTGATCGTGTTCTGAGTGTGAATTTAAAAGCGTCCTGTTTGTGATCCTCGTGAATTTAGGATCTTGTTTAATGACATTGTTTAAAAGACCTGGGGGAAGTGAGGAAATAAGCAAGAGTATGTCATTGCTACCATGCAATAGAATTACGTAGTATTTACAGCACAGAAACAGGCCATTCGGCCCAACTGGTCCGTGCCGGTGTTTATGCTCTACACGAGCCTCCTCCCACCCCTCTTCATCTCACCCCATCAACATATCCTTCTATTCCTTTCTCCCTCATGCACTCTTCTAGTTTCCCCTTAAATACATCTGTACTATTCGCTTCAACCACTCCCTGTGGTAGGGAGTTCCACATTCTCACCACTCTCTGGGTAAAGAAGTTTCTCCTGAATTCCCTATTGGATTTATTAGTGCAGACGTCAATACATGCACGATTCTGTAGACGTTAACAAAAGTCAACTGAAAATTTGGGTGTCTGTTGCTTCTATGAATTATGTGTCTTGAGAATATAGTTTAGGATGGTTATGGTTTAACGGGTGGTTGATATTTTTATGTGCATTGATGTTTTACATTCCGCAAGTCTGAAATTTAAACACCGGAGCTGTGAAAGTACTTTACCTGCGGAATGACATTGCTTTGTTTAAAGAGAAAGTAGGAGCACACTGGTCCTTTTGTCCATCAAAGCTGGTGAAATTGAGAATTTTGGACTTTGTTTTTACTTTTTAGTATTTGAATAGCTGTAATCTTAGGTTTAGTATTCTTGACTTTTTTCTAGATTATAAACAAAATCTGTAATATCTCTTGTTTGTAGAATGTCACCACTTCACCACAGTACTCAACGTTCCTGGAACACATCATTCCTCGTTTTCTCACATTCCTGCAAGATGGAGAAGTGCAGTTCCTTCAGGAAAAATCTGCCCAGGTATGTGGTGAAGGTGCCGTGGAGGATTTGCCTCCCCCAGTGACTCCTGCTTAACAGGTTGAAAAATCACATGTGCTTTATATTTACTCTTATTTATTATTATAGATATTCATCACAAGAAACTAACTTTTTCTTCATTTAAGGAAATTGCGGCAGTAATTTTTCTTTCCTCGCTCTATATTCCTAGCCTTCTCAGCAAAACAGCCTCATTAATGCTGTGTGTAAAAGTAATGGTCTTAACTTGGATAAATGAACATTTGCACAGTTCTCTTTAGTTTAAGCCACAAACTGCGCACTAATAGTTTGTTTTGTATGGCAATTAACAGGCTTTCCCAGCCAGAAAGAGCATCTGTAGGTAGTTTTAATGAACTCCAGCTCGCCAATTGGTAGGGCAGCAAATACACATTTTATAAAATATGTTTTGACAAATTATTGGCACGTTTTATGAGCTTGTTTAGAATTCAAGCGTCAGCGTGCAGGATCTGACCGATCTCTGCTCTAGGTCCTCGCTAACAGCTGTAATGCATGAGTGTATAAGTTGTATGCCAGATTATAGGGTCAGGTTGGTGCAAGGACAAGGCAGTTGCTTTGTGCTTTACTCTGGTAACTAAACACTGACTGTAACCTCTGCAAAATAGATGAATCCATTAACCACAGATTCTCCTCACCCACCTGCTGCCAAGAAGCTTCCTTTTATGTTTTTTCCCCTATTTTTAACAGCTTCAAAAGTTAAGTGGTTAGAGCTCCCAATTCAGTTAGGATACTCGCTGTTTAAAAAGTTGTATCCCAGTGAAATGTTGCTAATGAACCTTGCAAAGTCCGTAGTCCTTGCTTAATTGTCACAGAGAAACATTTTCTGTAATGAGGGTCTGTAACCAGAGGAGACAGATTTAAGATAATTGGCAAAAAATTCAGAGGTGAGATGAGAATTTTTTTTTTTATGCAGCGAGTTGTTATGATCTGGAATGCACTGAATCATAGAATGGTTACAGCACGGAAGGCAGCCATTCGGCCCATCGAGCCCGTGCCGACTCTCAGCTAGTCCCACTCCCCTGCCCTTTCCTCGTAGCCCTGCAAATTTTTTTCCTTCAAATATTTATCCAACTCCCTTTTGAAAAGATAAGATTGAGTCTGCCTCCACCACCCATTCAGGCCGTGCATTCCAGATCTTAACCACTCGCTGCGTAAAAAAGTTTTTTCTTTCGTCGCCTTTGGTTCTTTTGCCAATCACCTTAAATCTGTGCCCTCTGGTTCTCGACTCTTTTGCCAATGGGAACAATTGCTTTCTCTCTACTCTGTCCAGACCCCTCATGATTTTGAACACCTCTATCAAATCTCCTCTCAATTTTCTCTGCTCTAAGGAGAACAACCCCAGCTTCTCCAGTTTATCAACGTAACTGAAGTCCCTCATTCCTGGAATCATTCTTGTAAATCTTTTCTGCACCCTCTCTAAGGCCTTCACATCCTTCCTAAAGTGTGGTGCCCAGAATTGGACACACTACTCCAATTGGGGCCGAACCAGTGTTTTATAAAGGTTCATCATCATTTCCACACTTTTGTACTCTATACCTCTATTTATGAAGCCCAGGGTCCCGTCAGCCTTTTTAACTGCTTTCTCAACCTGCCTTGCCACCTTCAACGATTTGTGCACATATACCTTAGGTGTCTCTGTTCGTGCACCCCCTTTAGGATTGTACCATTTAGTTTATATGTCCTCTCCCCATTCCTACCAAAATGTATCACTTCACACTTTTCTGCATTAAATTTCATCTGTCACGTGTCCGCCCATTTCACCAGCCTGTCTGTCTTCCTGAAGTCTATCACTATCCTCCTCACTGTTCACTATACTTCCAAGTTTTGTCATCTTCAAATTTTGAAATTGTGCCCTGTACACCCACGTCCAAGTCATTAATATATATCAAGAAAAGTAGTGGTCCTAGAATCGACCCCTGGGGAACCTTCCTCCAGTCCGAAAAACAACTGTTCACCACTATTCTCTGTTTCCTGTCACTTAGCCAATTTCGTATCCATGCTGCCACTGTTCCTTTTATTCCATGGGCTTCAACTTTGCTGGCAAGTCTATTATGTGGCACTTTGTTGAACGCCTTTTGGAAATCCATGTACACCACGTCAACCGCATTACCCTCATTAACCCTCTCTGTTACCTCATCAAAAAACTCGATCAAATTGGTTAAACACGATTTGCCTTTAACAAATCTGTGCTGGCTTTCCTTAATTAATCCACACCTATCCAAGTGACTGTTAATTTTGTCCCTGATTACTGTTTCGAAAAGCTTCCCCACTACTGAGGTTAAACTGATTGGCCTGTAGTTGCTGGGTTTATCTTTACACCCTTTTTTGAACAATGGTGTAACATCTGCAATTCTCCAGTCCTCTGGCACCAATCCCGTATCTAAGGAGGATTAGAATATTCTGGCCAGTACCTCCGCGATTTCCACCCTCAATTCCCTCAGCATCCTAGGATGCATCCCATCTGGTCCTGGTGATTTATCTACTTTAAGTACAGCCAGCCTTTCTAATACCTCCTCTTTATCAATTTTTATCCTATTAAGTGTCTCCACTACCTCCTCCTTTACTATGTCTATGGCAGCATCCTCTTCCTTGGTGAAGACCGATGCAAAGTACTCATTTAGTACCTCAGCCATACCCTCTGCCTCCATGCATAGGCCTTTTTGGACCCTAATCGGTCCCTCCCCATCTCTCCTCTTACTACCCTTTTGACTATTTATATGCCTATGGAAGACTTTTGGATTACCTTTTATGTTGGCTCCCATTCTATTCTCATACCCTCTCTTTGCCAATCTTATTTTCTTTTTCACTTCTCCTCTGATCTTTCTATATATAGCCTGATTCTCCGATGTATTTGCAATCTGTCATACGCGCTCTTTTTCTGCATCATATTCTCTATCTGTTTTATCATCCAGGGAGCTCTGACTTTAGTTGCCCTGCCATTTCCACCCCCCCCGAGTGGGAATGTACCTGAACTAGTTCCTCTTTAAAGGCAGCCCATTGTTCCATTACAGTTTTGCCTGCCAATCTTTGATTCCAATTTACCCGGGCCAGATCTGTTCTCATCCCACTGAAATTGGCCTTCCCCCAGTTAAACATTTTTACTCTAGATTGCTCCCTGTCCTTTTCCATAGCTAATCTAAACCTTACGATACTGTGATCACTGTTCCCTAAATGTTCACCTACTGACACTTGCTCCACTTGACCCACCTCATTCCCCAGAACCAGATCCAGCAATGCCTCCTCCCTTGTCGGGCCGGAAACATGCTGATCAAGAAAGTTCTCCTGAACACACTTTAGAAATTCTTCCCCTTCTCTGCCCTTAACACTATTACTATCCCAGTCTATATTAGGATAGTTGACGTCCCCCATTATTACTACTCTATAGTTCTTGCACCTCTCTGTAATTTAAGAACATAAGAAGTAAGAGCAGGAGTCGGCCATACAGCCCCTCGAGCCTGCTCCACCATTCAATAAGATCATGGCTGATCATCGACCTCAACTCCACTTTCCCGCCCGATCTCCATATCCCTTGATTCCCCTAGAGTCCAAAGATCTACTGATCTCAGCCTTGAATATACTCAACGACTCAGCATTCACAGCCCTCTGGGGTAGAGAATTCCAAAGATTCACAACCCTCTGAGTGAAGAAATTCCTCCTCATCTCGTCTTAAATGGCCGACCCCTTATCCTGAGACTCTGCCCCCTAGTTCTAGACACTACTACAACAACTACTTGTATTTATATAGCACCTTTAACGGAATAAAACGTCCCAAGGCGCTGCACAGGAGTTTTTTTTAAACATTAAAAAAAAATTTGACACTGAACCACATAATGAGAAATTAGGGCAGGTGACCAAAAGCTTGGTCAAAGAGGTAGATTTTAAGGAGCGTCTTAAAGGAGGAAAGAGAGGTAGTGAGGCGGAGAGGTTTAGGCAGGGAATTCCAGAGCTTAGGGCCTAGGCAACAGAAGACACGGCCACCAATGGTTGAGCGATTATAATCAGGGATGCTCAAGAGGGCAGAATTAGAGGAGCGCAGATATCTTGGGGGGTTGTGGGGCTGAAGGAGATTACAGAGATAGGGAGGGGCGAGGCCATGGAGGGATTTGAAAACAAGGATGAGAATTTTGAAATCGAGACGCTGCTTAACCAGGAGCCAATGTAGGTCAGCGAGCACGGGGGTGATGGGTGAACGGGACTTGGTGCGAGTTAGGACTCGGGCAGCCAAGTTTTGGATCACCTCAAGTTTACGTAGGGTAGAATGTGGAAGGCCAGCCAGGGGAAACAACCTCTCGGCATCTACCCTGTCAATCCCCTTCAGAATCTTGCATGTTTCAATGAGATCACCTCTCATTCTTCTAAACTCCAGAGAGTATAGGCCCATTCTACTCAATCTCTCCTCACAGGACAACCCTCTCATCCCAGCGATCAATCTAGTGAACCTTTGTTGCACCGCCTCCAAGGCAAGAACATCCTTCCTTAGATAAGGAGACCAAAACTGCACAGTACTCCAGGTGTGGTCTCACCAAGGCCCTGTACAATTGTAGCAAGACTTCCTTACCCTTATACTCCAACCCTGTTGCAATAAAGGCCAACATGCCATTTGCCTTCCTTATTGCTTGCTGTACCTGCATGCTAGCTTTCTGTGTTTCTTGCACAAGGACACCCAAATCTCTCTGAACACCAACATTTAAAAGTTTCTCGCCATTTAAAAAACTATTCTGTTTTTCTATTCTTCCTACCAAAGTGAATAAGCTCACATTTCCCTACATTATACTCCATCTGCCACCTTACTGCCCACTCATTTAGTCTATCTATATCCCTTTGCAGACTCTTTGTGTTCTCCTCACAGCTTACTGACCCACCTAGCTTTGTATCGTCAGCAAACTTGGATACATTACACACGGTCCCTTCATCTAGGTCATTAATATAGATTGTAAATAGCTGAGGCCCCCAGCACTGATCCTTGCGGCACCCCACTATTACAGCCTGCCAACCTGAAAAAGACCCGTTTATCCCTATTCTCTGTTTTCTGTCCGTTAACCAATCCTCTATCCATGCTGCTATATTATCCCTAACCCCATGAGCCCTTATCTTGTGTAATAACCTTTTATGTGGCACCATCTCGAATGCCTTTTGGAAATCCAAATATACTACATCCACTGGTTCCCCTTTATCAACCCTGCTAGTTACATCCTCAAAAAAACTCTAATAAATTTGTCAAACACAATTTACCTTTCATAAAACCATGTTGACTCTGCCTAATCATGTTATGATTTTCTAAGTGCCCTGATACCACTTCCTTAACAATAGATTCCAGCATTTTTCCCTACTACTGATGTCAGGCTAACTGGCCTGTAGTTCCCTGTTTTCTCTTTCCCTCCTTTCTTGAATAGCGGTGTTACATTTGCTACCTTCCAATCCGCTGGGACCGTTCTAGAATCTAGGGAATTTTGGAAGATCAAAACCAATGCATCCACTATCTCTTCAGCCACCTCTTATAGAACCCGAGGATGTAGGCCGTCAGGTCCAGGGGACTTGTCGGCTTTTAGTCCCATTAGTTTCTCTAGTACTTTTTCTCTACTTATATTAATTACGTTAAGTTCCTCACCCTCATTAGACCCTTGGTTCCCCACCATTTTTGGTATGCTTTTTGTGTCTTCTGTGAAGACAGATACAAAATATTTGTTTAACGTTTCTGCCATTTCCTGATCCCCCGTAATAATTTCTCCTGTCTCAGCCTCTAAGGGACCAATGTTTACTTTTGCTACTCTCATCCCTTTTACATACTTGTAGAAGCTCTTACAATCTGCTTTTATATTTCTTGCTAGTTTTCTCTCATTCTATTTTTTCCCTTTTTATCAATTTTTTGGTCGTCCTTTGCTGGTTTCTGAAACTCTCCCAATCTCAGGCTTACTACTATTCTTCGCAACATTATAAGCTTCTTCTTTCAATCTAATGCTATCCTTAACTTCTTTAGTTAGCCACGGATGGATCACTTTTCCCGTGGAGTTTTTGTTTCTCAATGGAATGTATTTTTGTTGAGAATTATGAAATATTTCCTTAAATGCTAGCCATTGCTTATCTACCATCATACCTTTTAATCTATTTTTCCAATCTACCTTAGCCAACTCGCCCCTCATACCAATTGGCTTTATTTAAGTTTAAGACTCTAGTTTCGGACTTAGGCAAGTCACTCTCAAACTTAATGTGAAATTCTATCATATTATGATCACTCTGCCCTAGAGGATCGTTTACTATGAGATTGCTAATTAACCCTGTCTCATTACACAATACAAGATCTAAAATAGCCTGTTCCCTGGTTGGTTCCATGATGTATTATTCCAGGAAACTGTCCCGAATGCATTCCATAAACTCATCCTCCAGACTACCTTTGCCAATTTGATTTGTCCAGTCTATATGAAGATTAAAGTCCCCCACGATTATTGCATTACCTTTGTTACAAGCTCCTACTATTTCTTGATTAATATTCTGTCCAACAGTATAGCTACTGTTAGGGGGCCTATAAACTACTCCCACCAGTGTTTTCTGCCCCTTGTTATTCCTTATCTCCACCCCTACTGATTCTACTTCCTGATCTTCCGAGACGAGATCCTTTCTCGCAACTGTCTTTATGTCATCCTTTATTATCAGGGCTACTCCCCCTCCTTTTACATTCTGCCTGTCTTTTCAAAACGTCAAGTAGCCTGGAACATTTAGTTCCCAACCTTGGTCACCTTGCAACCATGTCTCTGTAATGGCTGATAGCTCAAACCCATTTATCGCTCTTTGTGCCACTAGTTTGTCTATCTTGTTACGAATGCTTCGTGCAATCAGATAAAGAGCCTTTAATTTAAATTTTTTTACCATTATTCCCTGCTTTGACCTTATTCTCTGCTGCACTACTACCGTTAAAATCTCTGCCCCTCCCTGTCACACTCTGCTTATTTTTACCCAAATTGCTGCACTGCTCTATTGCCTTGACGTTTCTCTTTAGATTTCTAAATTTCCCCTTGCACGACCCCTTCTTTCCGCCCCCCCCCCCCCCCCCCCCGCCGGCTTTTTTTGCTCCTCCATATCTTTACTACTATTTGGTGGCCTATAGAATACACCTAGTAGTGTAATGGCACCTCCTATTATTTCTTAACTCTAGCCATATAGATTCTGTCCTTGACCCCTCCAGGTCATCCTCTCTCTCCAGCACTGTAACATTTTCCTTAACCAATACTGCCACACCACCTCCTATCTTTCCTGAGCACCTTATAACTAGGAATATTTGATACCCTTTTTTGAGCCAGGTCTCACTTAATGCCACATCATCATATTCCCATGTGGCTATTTGTGCCTGCAGCTCACTTACCTTGTTTACTACGCTTCGTGTGTACACATACATACACTGTAAACCCATCTTAGACCATCCTGTATTCTCTCTTAGTTTGACCCCACCTAATACCTTACCATTTATTTTTTTAGTGCTCTCTGCCTCTCCCAATCCTTTGAGCACTTTATTTCCCCTTTCTAATGTTACATCCTGGTGCCCATCCCCCTGCCAAATTAGTTTAAACCCTCCCCAACAGCACTAGCAAACCTCCCCGCGAGGATATTGGTTCCGGCCCTGTTGAGGCGCAACCCGTCCGGCCTGTACAGGTCCCACTTCCCCCAGAACCGGCCCCAATGCCCCAGGAATCTGAAGCCCTCCCTCCTGCACCATCTCTCCAGCCACGCATTCATCTGCTCTATCCTCCTATTTCTATACTCACTCGCGCGTGGCACCGGGAGTAATCTGGAGATTACTACTTTTGCCTGAAAGAGTGGTGGAAGCAGATTCAATAGGAACTTTGAGAAGGGAATTGGATAACTACTTGCAAAGGAAAAATTTAAAGGGGCTATGGGGAAAGAATAGGGGAGTGGGACTAATTGGATAGCTCTTTCAAAGAGCCGGCACAGGCACCATGGGATGAATGGCCACTTTTTTTTATTCGTTCCTGGGATGTGGGCGTCGCTGGCAAGGCCGGCATTTATTGCCCATCCGTAATTGCCCTTGAGAAGGTGGTGGTGAGCCGCCTTGAACCGCTGCAGTCCGTGTGGTGAAGGTACTCCCACAGTGCTGTTAGAGAGGGAGCTCCAGGATTTTGACCCAGTGACGATGAAGGAACGGCGATATACTTCCAAGTCAGGATGGTGTGTGACTTGGAGGGGAACTTGGAGGTGGTGGTGTTCCCATGCGCCTGCTGCTCTTGCCCTTCTAGGTGGAAGAGGTCGCGGGTTTGGGAGGTGCTGCCGAAGAAGCCTTGGCGAGTTGCTGCAGTGCATCTTGTCGATGGTACACACTGCAGCCACGGTACGCCGGTGGTGGAGGGAGTGAATGTTTAAAGTGGTGTATGGGGTGCCAATCGAGCAGGCTGCTTTGTCCTGGATGGTGTCCTCCTGTGCTGTATAATTCTGTGTTCTGACCATCGCCTTTGAGCTGTCACGGCTTATCTTGTGTCTTGTACAGTTGTCGTGCTCTAATGTCACAGTGAATACTAGGCTGCTCAAATAACGCCTGGCGCCATCAACATCCTGCGTGTTTCACTGTGCAATTGTACCTTTGTGCTGCTGCAGAATTTTAGTATTTCTTCATGTAATAACGCTCAATAGTTGTTTGCATCAGAAACTTGTTAATTTTATGAATTCTTTGGTTACATAACTACAATCCTATAAAATTGATTTCTTTAAGACCCAAATGTCTCTTGAATTCAGTATGTAGAAATAGCTTTAAATTCTGCGGTGTAGATTTTTTTTTCTTTTGTGAATTTCTGCTTGTAAGTGATCTTCCTGAAGGTTTCATTTTTAATGGACAACAGTCTGCGTTACAGTCAAACAATTGTCAGAACAGCTTCAGACACCCTTTTTAAATAAAATCCAGTGCAGTATTGCAATATTTGTGATTTCTGTAAAGTATTTGTGTGCAATAAAACCAGAATGCTTTGTTTACTGGTGAACCTCTTTTTAATATAAATTCTATATTTCTAGCAAGTTCGGAAGCTCGTCCTTGAAATCATCCACAGAATTCCAACAAATGAGCATTTGCGTTCCCACACAAAAAATATTTTGTCTGTGATGTTTCGGTTTTTGGAGGTAAGTTTTCACCATTTTCTTTTTTTTTTCTTTGTCTTAAATTTGTACATTTTTAACCTCCTGGCAGTAACTGAGAGCCTGATTTCTAATCTCGCGCGTTAGTATCTAGTGTTTCGTCTTTTGATTTTGGGATTCTTTTAGAATTGTTGGCACTGAGGGAAGTTGTTTTTCCTGGACACTTGCTTTTAAATTGAATTAGCTCAAATTCGAAGATTACATTACTTTGTTCTGAATGTCCCTACTCGAGTGAAGAGTCATCCCCTGTCAACTCCCTTCATTATTTGAAGCACCCTATTTGGAGATCTGGGTCAGTGCGTGTGAACTGGAACCGCACATGGCACTCAGTGCCTACTCCTGCTCCTAATTCTTATGTGAGAAGTCGCACAACACCAGGTTATAGTCCAACAGCTTTATTTGAAATCACAAGCTTTCGGAGCTGCTGCTCCTTCGTCAGACTTCACCTGACGAAGGAGCAGCAGCTCCGAAAGCTTGTGATTTCAAATAAAGCTGTTGGACTATAACCTGGTGTTGTGCGACTTCTCACATTTGTCCACCCCAGTCCAACACCGGCATCTCCGCATCATGCCTAATTCTTATGTTCTACGTTCCGCTCCATGCCTGCAGTTTTGATATACCACACGCGCAAGACCAAATGTGGGGACTTTCCATCATCCACTGGGAATGGGTGGGGTACGGCCCATTAAGGTGAGAAATATAGGAGCCACTGTATTTAAAAGTAAATTGAGCCAGCGAATAGTTCTGATAGAAAGGCAGTGGAGTGTTCCTGAAAGCAATCCTATCTCCAGCTCAGATTTGCGTGTCTCTTAGACCCAGATCTCGGGTTAGTAAAGCCTCCACTTGAAAAGTGTCCAGTATCTGATAGGCTGTATTTATTTCATTATAATTGTTTTATTTACAGAGTAAAAATGTAGAAGGTGAGGAATAAGATTCTGAAACTATTAAAATCACTGTTAATGGTGATGTTGCCCTTCCACCATTATCCTGCTTTAGGTTGAGAATGAAGAGAATGTACTTATTTGTCTCCGAATCATCATTGAGTTACACAAGCAATTCAGACCACCAATCACACAGGAAGTAAGTACCCTTGCTTGAAAGACCAGGCATTTTAAAAAGTATAGCAAGCGATTAGTTTGTGTGGTTTATTGTACTGAACTGTCTAAGTTCTCTAGACAGTTGTTTCTGAATGCTTGTTAAAATGAGTCATTATGCTTGTTAAAATGAGTCATTTTAAAAAAAATTCGAAATGACTTTTAGAAGCTTCTGGTTCAGTTTGGATTCTGTAATGGTCCTAATGAACACAGGCTATAAAATGGGCATGATTTTGCTAATGCAGTGTCCGTTTTGCTTACAGATTCACCACTTCCTTGATTTTGTGAAGCAGATTTACAACGACCTACCGAAAGTTGTGGTACGTATTGCCCTGGGGATCATTCTTGCGAATCTCTGGCACTGTTCGGAAAAGTAATTCTTTTTCCGTTCCTCCTTCTCCTAGACACGATACTTTGAGAAGCCCCAAGCGATCGCTGATAACACTGTCCCTTCCCCAGAGATGGTTGGCATGATCACTCAGGTCGCAGTGAAGACCAATCCCGAGCGAGAGGACAGTGAATCAAGAACAGTAAGTTGACCTGTCAAATTCACATTGCCCTTTCACCTTTGGCAACTAGGGGCGCGATCTTGCCAGCCCTGGGGAGGTGGGTATGGAGGCAGGACTGCCGGGAAAATGGCAGAATTTGGGGGCGGGTGCCCAACCTGCCCCCAACCCGCCTCTGTGCCATCTTGCCAGGAGACAGGTCGCCGACCCGCGCCGGGTCCCGTCTCCTTGGAGGCGGGAAGGGGATTAGTGCCACTTATCTGCCTGTTAGCAGGTAGTTAACAGGCAGATAAGAGGATTATCCCCATTTTGCCCACACAAGTGCGGTCTTCCCGAAGGCTCCGAAACCCGCCAGGGTCACCGAGGCGAGTAGTGGGTCTGCGGGGGTCTGCGGGGTGCAAAAGTGTGATGTGGAGGTAAGTGATGGGTGCAAGTGTGGAGAGGTGAGTATGTGAGGTAAGTGGAAAGTGTTAGAAAAAGTTTACTGACCTTTGTTTCTTCCTGCAGGCTTCAATCGTTGGGGATGCGGAGAGTCTCGCACCTCCGCGGCAGAGATGACAGATGGCCGTTGCATTCTCCAATGCAACAACCATCTAATTTCTGCTAAAGGACTTCAAGAACTCATCAAACTACAGAGAATGCCAATGTTTGACAGCTTCACAGAGCTGTCAAACGATGACAATTCATCTGTCAAAAGTTTTTGACATGCAACGTCATACGTTGACGTTCTCCGTCACTGGCTTTCCCTTAATTGGCCTGCTAAACCCGCTGGGCGGGCTTAACAAGGTCAATCAAGGGAAAATAGCGTGGGTTGGCCAGAAGTTGATGGAGGCGGGACTGAAACCCTTTGCATCTAATGCAGGCTGATGGGCTGAAGTTTCCCCTTCTGCTGGCTTTAAAGGCCCTGTGCGAAATGAGCTATTGTAGTCTAAACCAATGTTTCCTTTAAGCGCGTAGTGCTCTGGAGCTCCCACACAGCCGGCTCACCAGCTTTTAAATGGGAAAAACCATGCACGCCCAGTATTTTGAATGGGTCACGCAGCCCCTTAAAGGGCCGCGCACCCAAAAATAAAATTAAAGGTAACATTGGTCTTAACCTCTGTTTTTAAAACAAAAAATGTGCAGGTAAATCTGCATTATTGGTCATCTCGATCACTATACACTTTAAATCCGTAACCAATACTTTTTGCGTGAATTTGAAATGAATTAAAAGAATTCTATTTCCTTATATACTTCAAAATGAAGGGCAACAGCTATTTTTTTTTAAAAGCTGATTAATTTTAATGGCCATTGGTGTCGTTCCCAAAACAGCCCTTGTGGGGAATGCTTGTTAAATTAATAATATTTCACCATTATAATTGCCTATATTTATGACTGACCCTGTGTTTGTATAAAATACTTATGTCTTTCAGCATACCATAATTCCGAGAGGCTCCCTTTCACTGAAGGTGTTAGCTGAGCTTCCGATCATTGTCGTTCTCATGTATCAGGTAGTGGCTACAGTTTTTCGTTACTATAGAGGGATTTAACCATGATTGCTTGGGATATTTCACCAGTTGGGTTCTGGCTATAGATTTATTCAACTCAGCACCCAGATAGTCTCCAGTTTTTTTTGTCACAATCCCTGGTGGTAATAGTTAGTTGTTTCTTTTCTATTCTCCAGCAACATTTCTCTTTCCCCCTTCCCTGGTCCGTACAGCTCTTCCAGCTGAGTGTTTGCCCATGGAAACAGCTGCAGACGTTTGCCAGTGTCCTGGCTTCTCCGAGGCACGCATGGCTGGCCCACGCTCATCATAATTCATCATTTTCCTTCTTCCTTGTGGGTAAGCAGTTTAAACGTGGGGGTTAAATCTGCCAACGACCCAAAAGGTGGATTCCAGAATTGGGGTTAAACCCGGGAACGTTGGTGTCTGCAGACTGCGGATCTAGTCTGACCCGCGCGGCCGCTATCTCTATCTGGCTCCAGGAGTGTTTCATCAGCTCCCCGCACCGATGAGCAATACTGCGGCCCCAGCCCATAACTGCTCGCCCGCAATCTGTCATGCACAAATGGCTCAACAAAGCCCCCTGGCGGGGGGGGGGGGGGGGGCGAACTGGCTGCATTGGAAATCAGTGCCCCTGTGAATGGTTCTCTAGCTGTGTATTATCATTGTCCCACCCTCCTTTACTGTGGCAATCGTGACTAATCCAACGCCTTCCAGGGGAGCCAGTCTACCCTTGCCTGTGGGGTGGAGATGCTGCAAATGGAACTCTCTCTCTTTCCAACCCCACCCCCCCCACCCCACAGTTGACACCTTAAGCAGAGAGATTTTATTTCCAAATAAAGTCACGGAGGGGGTAGTTGCATAGGGATAGAGGTGCATTGATTTCAGAGCCATTAGCTTTCCCGGCGGGAGTGCCGCAGGTGCCGGCTGCTCCCGGTAGCACTGGCCACGCTCCTTCCAGAAATCCACGATGCTGTGGGCCCTGGCTGGAGGGATGGAGCAGGAGGTGGGTGTCAGGCTGCTGCACTTCTGCGGCGCGAGCCGGCATTGCTGTCGGTTTCGCTCCTTGCTGCCAAATTAACTATAATTCGCCAGCATGTTTTTGGGAGCAGTTTCCCCCCCATCCCCCACCCTAAGAGCTGCACTTTGACCCTTTTGAAGTTGCGACTCAGGCTGGAAGTTGGTGCCTGATTTTGCTTGGGTTCCTCCCCCTGGGTGGCAGGGCAAAGACTGAGTGCTTGGTGTGGAGGGAATCGCATCTATCAAGCTGCTTTTCAGCGGCACTGGAGACCCAAAGCATTGCTTCATGTGCCACCCTTAATGAGAGAAGACTAATATTAAAAAAAAATGGGAATTGTGTGTGACATTATTTCTGCCAACATTGGTGTACTAATACTCCTGTTTCATTTCAGCTGTACAAGCAGAGTATACACAATGTGGTATCTGAATTTGTGCCTTTGATTATGAGCACCATCATGCTGCAGGTTACACCTCAAGCAAGGTAAGCAGTATTCCTCTGGGTGGTGCTATAGGCTGCGAGCAGCGATTGGCTTTGTTCAAATTTTTATTTGGTTTCTGAGCATGTGCTCAATATAATTTTGAAAAGTAGCCTTGGAACAGAAACCCAGATAATAGTGAGGAGTTGTCATGGATACTGAATGTAATCGACGGGATGATTTGACTGACAGGCAATTTTGGTTTTTCACAAGAAAAAATCAAACCATAAGGTATTGGAGTAGCCCTTTATGGTTTGATAAATGACTATAAATTCTATGACGGTCATAATCTTTATACAGTACACTTTTGCTGGGGGTTGCGGTTGGTTGTGTTAATGCTGTGGGAAACCTTGAATTAGTTGATTTTAAAAATGTAGGTCTTTTTACTGAGCCACATCTGTAGTCCCTTGAGCAGTCAGAAGCGGTAGCAGTTTTGCGACACACTATACGCAGTGCTACAGTGTGTACCACTGACTCTTAGTTAGTGACACTGCACCAAAATTGCCACTTTTTGAGATTTGGTTTAAAAGGCACCCTTTTCTAAATCAATTCTGGATGAATTGGCGCACATCTTCTTTTACTAAAATCTAAATATTTGTTGAATTTAGAGATTTGCATCTAAAAGGATGTGCTTTTTATTGTAGGCAAAATAAACTTTACAACAAGGAGCTGTATGCCGACTTCATCGCAGCACAGATTAAAACATTGTCCTTTCTTGCTTATATCATAAGAATCTATCAGGTATGTTCCTTTTTATTGGAGTTATACTTTGAATTTAAATCCGCAGGAGAGATTCTGCATGTAATTCTGTCTCTCTCTCTCTCTCTCTCTCTCTCTCTCTCTAGGAGCTGGTTGGAAAGTATTCACAGCAGATGGTGAAAGGAATGTTACAACTGCTGACTAACTGTCCTTCTGAAACTGCCCATCTACGGAAGGAACTACTAATCGCAGCCAAACACATTCTAACTACCGACCTTCGCAACCGTACGTAGTTTTGAGTTTTTGTGCTATGTGGACATGAAAAGTCTTGCTAGAAAGTGCTAAGCTAATATAAAAATTGCACCCACCACTCAAAGATGGTGTGGGATGCTGATTATTTTAGCTGCGAGGACACAGCCCTCTGTTTCAAGTTATTTTCTCACTTCTCCCCCACTCCCCGCCCTATCTCCCCTATCACAATCGTCTCTCGTGGGCGAAAGACCTGGTTCTAGTCCTCAGTCACTGCTGCTCTGAACGGGCGGCTAGCGTGTATACAGGAGCCCAGCTGACGACTCTGCTTCCAATGTTCTGCTTTCGACACTGAAGTGCCCAGCCTCCTCCTCTTGCGGTAGCACAGCCGGACTTGTTGGAGTGCAGCTCTACGTCCCACCGCCCAGTGGTGCTCTACGTTGGTGCCTCTCTGCAGTGTTGCCTTTCCAAAGATAGTGGCTGTAAATGGCAGTCAGTGTGTATTTATGGCATCTGTTAGGTTTATTTATTTTCTATGTTACAAGCAGTGAAGTCAACGTCTCAACTTCTAGATGAGAGACCCCAGTCTCTTAATCATCAGCCACCATGGTAATTGGTGTTTGCTTTGTGAAATTAGATATTTACTATGCTGGACAGTAGCAGCACTGTAAATATGTTCGCATAATCTAATTGTGTTAATGTTTCACAAGGGAAAAGTTGATGATGTTTAATTAGTTTTATGTTTGCATTAATGAGAGAGAGTTGCTGGCTCTCTGCATAATACCAATCATTTGTTTTACAGAATTCATTCCATGCATGGATAAGCTGTTTGATGAATCTGTGCTAATAGGCTCAGGGTACACAGCTCGGGAAACGCTGAGGTAGGCGATCAGTCTGGTGCACTGGAAATATGCCGGGGCGTTTAATTAAATAGTGCCTGCGCATAAAAAGAAAATGCTATGAGCGACTTGAATGCCAATGGCCTTGTGCATTAAAAGTTACCATAATTGAGGATTCCACTTTGTGGCTTTAATGTTGACATTTTGTATGTTTTCACTTTGCTGGCACTTTAATGTGAGCATGGTTGCATGTGCGAGTTTGGAATTTGATTATTATGAGCATTTTGCTGCAACACCACCACCTCCTAATTGTACCGTACGACCGGCTTGTTTTGTGTGTAAACTTTTTGCCATTGTTTGAATTTTTGAAACTTTCAGAAAGAAAAAAAAAGAGTTCAAGCTCTCATCATGATGATATAGTTAGAAGATACTTAATGGAAAGGGGAAGAAATGAGGCATTTTATTTAAGTATCAGCACTTGTGAGGCAGTCCTGCAAACCCGCAAGAGCAGTTTCCTGAGTGTTCCGTAGACCTGCATTAGAAAGAAAGACTTGCATTTCTATAGCGCCTTTCACGACCACCAGACATACCAAAGCGCTTTACAGCCAATGAAGTACTTTTTGAAGTGTAGTCACTGTTATAATGTAGGAAACGCGGTAGCCAATTTGTGCCCAGCAAGCTCCCACAGATAGCAAAGTGATAATGACCAGATAATCAGTTTTTGTTATGTTGGTTGAGGGATAAATATTGGCCCCAGGACACCGGGGATAACGCCTCTGCTCTTCTTCGAAATAGTGCCAGGGGATCTTTTACGTCTACCTGAGAGGGCAGACGGGGCCTCGGACTGTAATGTAAAGCTGTCTATTTCCCCATCACATTCTTGGATCAACGAAGGTTCTTTCGAGCCACAATTAATATTGTTGGCTTTTTGTTGATTAATTATCATTGGGGTGATGCAGCAATAGATGCTATAAAATGGAAAGGCAGGATTCATTTCTCTCCTCCCTATCACTGAGCGCACTCACCCTAATGTATAGAATTGTACGTTACATTACAACAGTACTCCAAAAGTGCTTCATTGGCTATAAAGTGCTTTGAGACGTGCGGTGTTCGTGAAAGGCTCTATATAAATCCAAATCTTTCTTGTATAACCACATTCTATATTTTTATATATGTATATTTTTATTTATATTATATATATATCCAATATACATATAATAATAATCATAGCATAGAATCATACAACACGGGTAGGCCATTCAGCACATTGTGCCTGTGGGCATAGATTTGATACGTATTACATATAAAGTACTTTACATATAAATTTATATTAAAAATCTATAACCAGCGCAGACTTTTGGCCGAATGGCCTCCTCCTGTGCTGTAAGATTCTGTGATCAATCCTGTAATTACTAACCGTGCTCTCCTTGCGCTCGAGTTTAGCTAGGGGGCTTTGAGCGGAGCTGTAAAATGCACATTGCTGCAGAACTCATCTCAAAGTCCATTTCCTAGACTCGTGTCACAGAAAGATTTACAGCAAAGGCATCCTTGAAACTCAGCCATTTTGTTTTTAAACAGATAATGTTGGAGAAAAGTTATAAAATATATTGGAGAAGCTGGGATTGTTCTCCTTTAGAGCAGAGAAGGTTAAGGGGAGATTTAATAGAGGTGTTCAAAATCATGAGGGGTTTTGATAGAGCGAGCAGGGAGAAACTGTTTCCTCTGGCAAGTGAGTCGATAACCAGAGGTCATAGATTTAAAATAATTGACAAAAAAACTGGAGGGGAAATGAGGAGAAACTCTTTCACACAGAGGGTTTGTTATGATCTGGAGAATATGCTGAGAGATTCTATGCTATTACTTTTTATGCAATATGTGAAACCATCTCCTAAGGCTTGTTATCCTATTGTATAAATGTAAGTTGTGTAAATTAATTATTAAAGCTTGCTTGAGTTACCAATCATAGAATGATACAGCACAGAAGGAGGCCATTCGGCCCATCGTGCTTGCGCCAGCAGTTACCATTGTATTCCAGTTTATGACAATGCGTAGTGAGAGTTGCGTTGACGCTATGTACAGGAAATTGTAATTCTGTTGTAAATCTTTTGCTTTCTTCGAAACAGACCCCTGGCCTACAGCACACTAGCTGATCTGGTACATCACGTCCGTCAGCATCTACCTCTGAATGATCTGGCCCTTGCTGTTCAGCTGTTTGCAAAGAATATAGATGACGAATCATTGCCCAGCAGCATCCAGACAATGTCTTGCAAACTTCTGTTGAACCTGGTGGATTGTATTCGTTCAAAAAGCGAGCAGGAGAATGGGAATGGAAGAGATATTCTCATGAGAATGTTGGAGGTACAAAACCATTTCTCAGTCATTGCTGTGTGAATTTCTAACATTGGTGTTATATGCTGCTGTACAATGGAAATAGGAAAAATAAGGACAGCATGTGTGACTTTAAAATAGGGACTGAATTATGTCTGCTTGCCCTGGTCCAGTTATTCCCTACCCTGTTTTACCTGAAGTCTACAGTTAGTCTTCACTCTCTGCGTTATTCCACAGGAGATCAACTGGTAGTATATTCAAAACTTTGCGTCTGCGCACAGTTCCTGGCAACTTTGTCTGTTCTATAAATTCCTGTGTCCACATTTCTAATGTAAACAGGCTGTGTGAACTTGTCACGCTGTAATTACACCCTCCTGCTAGTGGTGGTGCTGTAAAGCCTCAGTTTTGCAGCTCTTCGGCCTGCACTGCAGAAAAACCCCTACGCTTCAAACAACTGGACTCTGCTTCCCAAATTGCTGTATGTAACTTTTACTATTTAACTATATGTAAATACAAATTACAACTAGGGAAAAAATTTTAAATTTTAGAATGGGGACTGTGAGCCCGGGTCCAATAATGAGCAAGTGGGATGGATGGCAGGATTCATTTCTTAACTCCCTTCCCCATTCCAGCTGCTGTGCCTTTGATTTTAGCTGTCTACTTTTGGGAGGTACTGACTAGGCATTTGTCTTGGAAGTGTGATTGAAGTCGCTGTTGTAACTTTACTTTTCACTCATGAAGTTGTCAGCGAGTTGGGGTTACTGTTAATTGACGACCTGGGGGGGAGGGGGGGAAAAGCAAAAAATTTCAATTTCCCATTTCTGCCTCGATTCTAGGTCTTTGTGCTGAAGTTTCACACCATTTCTCGCTATCAGTTGTCCACCATCTTTAAGAAATGCAAACCGCAGTCCGAACTGGCGGCCACAGACGCCCCCATTGCGGCGTCCCAAGCGACTCCGACCTCATCTGTTCCCCCTCCCGCCCCGCCGACGCCCACCCTCCCCGCACCAGCCTTAGACAAACACGGGGACAAAGATAAAGAGGAGAAGCAGACGTTTCAAGTGTCCGACTGTCGCAGCTTGGTGAAGACGTTGGTTTGTGGTGTGAAGACAATTACATGGGGCATAACCTCATGCAAAGCCCCAGGAGGTAAGAGACCGATGCTCGGTGCTGCTTATTCTCTTGCTGTTTCATCTCAGTCTAATGCTGCGTCCACACATACTTCAGCTTTTAAACATTTCCGAACAAATCATTAATTTGTCTTGCGCAGCCCTAATTACAATCGCTCCACCATCGGCGACCGTGCCTTCAGCTACCTGGGCCCTAAGCTCTGGAATTCCCTCCCTAAATTAGTCTCCACTTGGAGAGGCAGGGATTAATCAGGGATAATCAGCAAGGCTTTCAGGGGGAGATCATGTCTGACCAATTTGATTGAATTTTTTGAGGGGGTGACTAGGTGTGTGGATGAGGGTAGTGCAGTTGATGTAGTCTACATGGACTTCAGTAAGGCTTTTGACGAAGTCCCACGTGGGAGACTGGTCAAGAAGGTAAGAGCCCATGGGATCCAGGGCAATTTGGCACATTGGATCCAAAATTGGCTTAGTGGCAGGAGGCAGAGGGTGATGGTCGAAGGTTGTTTTTGTGACTGGAAGCCTGTGTCCAGTGGTGTACCGCAGGGATCGGTGCTGGGTCCTTTGCTGATGGTAGTGTACATTAATGATCTCCTTAACTGAGACTCTGTCTTCGACCCGAGTGTCCTCAACTCCATCCCGCAGCATGCTACCCGCCACCATCTCAGCACAACCCCAGCCCGGCATGAGGTTGAAAAGGCCATCCGACAACTGAAGAACAACAAGGCCTCAGGAGCAGATGGAATCCCTGCCAAGGCACTAAAGCATGGCAGAGAAGCACTACTGGCGCGAATTCATGAACTCATTTCTCTTATTTGGAATAAGGAGAGCATGCCAGGGGATCTCAGAGACGCCGTAATTGTGACCATCTTCAAGAAAGGTGACAAGTCCGATTGCGGTAATTACAGAGGAGTTTCCTTGCTGTCTGCCACAGGGAAAGTCATCGCAAGAATCCTCCTCAATCGCCTTCTCCCAGTGGCCGAAGAACTCCTCCCAGAGTCGCAATGTGGATTCCGCCCACTAAGGGGCACAATGGACCTGATCTTAACCGCACGTCAATAACAAGAGAAATGCAGGGAACAGCACCAACCACTGTACATGGCCTTCTTTGATCTCACAAAGGCCTTCGACACTGTCAACCATGAGGGATTATGGAGTGTCCTCCTCAAATTCGGCTGCCCTCAAAAGTTTGTCACCATCCTCCGCCTGCTTCACGACGACATGCAAGCCGTGATCCTGACCAACGGTCCGCCACAGACCCAATTCACGTACGAACCGGGGTCAAGCAAGGCTGTGTCATCGCACCAACGCTCATCTCGATCTTCCTTGCTGCAATGCTCCATCTCACCCTCAGTAAGCTCCCCGCTGGAGTGGAGCTAATTTACAGAACAAACGGGAAACTGTTCACCCTCCGTCGCCTCCAGTCCAGATCCAAGGTCATCCCTTCCTCTGTCGTTGAATTACAGTATGCAGACGACGCTTGTGTTTGCGCTCACTCGGAGGTCGAACTCCAAACCATCGTCAACACCTTCACCGAAGTGTACGAGAGCATGGGCCTTACACTAAACATCCGTAAGACAAAGGTCCTCTACCAACCTGCCCCCGCCACACAGTACTGTCCCCCGATTATCAAAATCCACGACAAGGCCTTGGACAACGTGGACCACTTTCCATACCTCGGGAGCCTACTGTCAACAAAGGCAGACGTCGATGACTAAGTCCAACACCGCCTTCAGTGTGCCAGGGCAGCCTTCGGTCACCTGAGGAAGAGAGTGTTTGAAGACCAGGACCTCAAATCCGGCACTAAGCTCATGGTCTACAGAGCAGCAGTGATACCCGCCCTGCTGTATGCCTCAGAGACATGGACCATGTACAGCAGGCACCTCAAAGCACTGGAGAGGTACCACCAACGCTGCCTCCGCAAGATCCTGCAAATTCATTGGCAGGATAGGCACACCGTCAGTGTTCTCGCTCAGGCCAACATCCCCAGCATCGAAGCTTTGACCACGCTCGATCAGCTCCGATGGACGGGTCACCTCGTCCGCATGCCTGATACGAGACTCCCAAAACAAGCGCTCTACTCGGAGCTCCGGCACAGCAAGAGAGCCCCAGGTGGGCAGAGGAAACGCTTCAAGGACACCCTCAAAGCCTCCTTGAAAAAGTGCAACATCCCCACTGACACCTGGGAATCCCTGGCCCAAGACCGCACAAAGTGGAGGAGAAACATCCGAGAAGGCGCCGAACACCTCGAGTCTCTTCGCCGGGAGCAAGCGGAAGCCAAGTGCAAAAAGTGGAAGGAGCGCACGTCAACCCAAGCACCCCTCCCACCCGCCCCTTCAACCACCGTCTGCCCCACCTGTGACAGAGACTGTAGGTCCCGCATTGGACTCATCAGTCACCTGAGAACTCATTTTTTAATGTGGAAGCAAGTAATCCTCGGTTCCGAGGGACTGTCTAAGAAGAAGACATGAATGATTTAGATATGAATGTAGGAGGTATGATCAGTAAGTTCGCAGATGACACGAAAATTGGTGGAGTGGTAAATAGCGAGGAGGGAAGCCTCAGGCTACATGACGATATAGACGGGATGGTTAGATGGGCAAAACAGTGGCAAATGGAATTTAACCCTGAAAAGTGTGAGGTGATGCATTTTGGGAGGACAAACAAGGCAAGGGAATACACAATGGACCCTAGGAAGGACAGAGGATCAGAGGGACCTTGGTGTGCATGTACATAGATCCCTGAAGGCAGCAGGACAGGTAGATAAGGTGGTTAAAAAGGCATATGGGATACTTGCCTCCATTAGCCGAGGCATAGACTATAAGAGCAGGGAGGTTATGATGGAGCTGTACAAAACGTTAGTTAGGCCACAGCTGGAATACTGTGTGCAGTTCTGGTTGCCACACTATAGGGAGGATGTGATTGCATTGGAGAGGGTGCAGAGGAGATTCACCAGGATGTTACCTGGGCTGCAGCGCTTCAGCTATGAAGAGAGACTGGACAGGCTGGGGTTGTTTTCCTTAGAGCAGAGAAGGCTGAGGGGGGACCTGATTGAGGTGTACAAAATTATGAGGGGCATAGATAGGGTAGATAGAAAGGAACTTTTCCCCTTAGTAGAGGGGTCAATAACCAGGGGGCATAGTTTCAAGGTAAGGGGCAGCAGGGTTAGAGGGGATTTGAGGAAAAACTTTTTCACCCAGAGGGTGGTTGGAATCTGGAACTCACTGCCTGAAAGGGTGGTAGAGGCAGGAACCCTCACAACATTCAAGAAGCAGTTAGATGAGCACTTGAAACGCCATAGCATACAAGGCTACGGACCAAGTGCTGGAAAATGGGATTAGAATAGACAGGGCTTGATGGCCGGCGCGGACACGATGGGCCGAAGGGCCTCTTTCTGTGCTGTATAAATCTATGACTCTAAACTTCTCCGCCTCTCTCTCCTCCTTTTAAGACGCTCCTTAAAACCTTCCTCTTTGACCAAGCTTTTGGTCACCTGTCCTAATATCTCCTTATGTGGCTCGGAGTCAAATTTTGTTTGATAATCGCTCCTGTGTAGCACCTTGGAACGTTTTACTACATTAAAGGCGCTATATAAATGCGAGTTGTTGAATGGCATTGATTTATTATTCTCTGAAGTGGGCAGTTTTAGAAAGATTCAGCTGACATTTGATGTCATACGTGAATATCCAAATGTGATGGGGTGGTGGCGGAGAAATGAAAGTTTGCTCCATAGACACGCATTCCGCTAATAGCGAGGAATCGTGCGATTAATATCTGTACCACATGTCAGCAAGTAGCACTGATGGACATTTTTAAAATTATAAATCTGTATGTGCAGTAATTGAATAAAACCATGTAAAATGCTTAAAACGGTTCAGGAGCAATGCCACGAATGTATTAATAAGGTCATGTGTGTGAGGTCATTAAGATAATCTTTTCTTCTGTTTCGCAGAGGCCTCGTTTATTCCAAACAAGCAGTTACAGCCCAAAGAAACACAAATTTACATCAAGCTGGTTAAATATGCAATGCAGGCCTTGGATATATACCAGGTACAGTATTAGCGCTGTACTTTGATAAGGGTGTAGCAGTGTTTTGATGTCTGCCTATCAGTGGTATCTGAACGGCAGCCTGCCTGTCGGCCATATTGCCCCCACAGTCGGGCAACCCAGCGCCTCGAAGCCCAGACAACTCCGTCCTGTTTGCTGGTTCGACCTGTTTGTTGTGTGGGGCTGGGTGTTTGGAAAGGACCATTCATTGCTAGTGCTGTTTCTTCATTGGTGAATAAATCCTAATCCAGAACACCAAACTCTGCTGGTATCAGCAACTTGAGACAGATGCTGATCAGTGGGAGTGTGGGATTAAACTTTACCTGTAATCCCGCCCCCCCACACACTGAGGATCCATGGTGTACCCTGATATGGCCCTTGCAGACAAAAAGCTTCAACGCCCCCTTGTTTCGTCATGTAACTAATACCCTCTTTGCTATTTAGTCTTCTGGCCGCTCCCCCTGGTATGGCCCTCATCTTCGCTCCCTTAAGTCCAAGGGACGCAGACTTGAACGGATATGGCGGACAACTGGTTTATCCATTCACCGTCAGGACCACATAAAGCATTATTGGGTCGTGCTCTCGTCTGCCAAAACTTTGACACGGTTGACCACTCCATCCTTCTCCAACGCCTCTCCACCGTCGTCCAGCTGGGTGGGACTGCACGTGCCTGGTTCCATTCTTGTCTATCTAATGGTAGCCAGAAAAGGTTGTGTTTATTTCCAACACCAGATTTCTGATTGGAGGACAAGACCTGATTTCTGATTGGTCCCCTTGGAGAACAAGACACACCCAGCAGTTTCTCTGGAATGTGTAATTAGATCCTGCCTGCCTAAGAATAGAATTATAGAATAGTACAGCACAGAAAGAGGCCATTCAGCCCATCGAGTCTGCGTGGCTCTTTCAAAGAGCAATCCAGTTAGTCCCACTCCCCCGCTGGTTTCCTATACCCCTGCAATTTTTTCTCCTTGGAGTATTTATCCAATTCCCTTTTGAAGGCTACTATTGAATCTGTCTCCACCACCCTATCAGGCAGCGCATTCCAAATCCTAACCACTCGTTGCGTAAAAAAGTTTTCCCTCATGTCGCCTCTGGTTCTTTTGCCAGTCACCTTAAATCTGTGCCCTCTGGTTATAGAAACATAGAACCTCTGCTTATAGAAACATAGAAGTAATCAATTACTTTGCAAAGTGTAATTCGAGCCAATCTGACTGCCAGGCTCCAGACAGAACAGAGCTCACTTGGAACAGACAGGGTTCACCCTCGCGGGTTAAGACCATCTCCCACCACCCAATCAAGTTCCTGCCTCTTCCCCGCCCCCCCCCCCTCCCCTCAACAAGTTCCTAACCTTCCTCCTACACCCCGCGTTTCTGACCTTTTCCCTCCCCAACAAGTTGCTGACCCTAAGCTTCCCAAGTTCCTGGCCGCCTCTCTCTCTCTCCCCTCCCCCCGCCCAAGTTTCTGACCACCTCCGCTCCCCCCCCCGGATTCCTGATCTTCTTCTCTTTCCTCCCCCCCCCACCCCTCCCCCAAACAGATTGTGTGTGGGCCGCGGATTGTTAACAGGTTTATTGGGTATGAAGGGAATAGTGACAGTGTCGAGACTTCCGGATTTCATCCAATCCATTTATGTCATTTGCCACACACGCTTTCCGAGAAATCAACCAGGTCTAGGGGAGGAGAGGGAGAATGTGGTGTGGGTGTAAAGGGGGGAGGGGTTGGAAGAATGTGATCTGTCTTACCATCTGGATCATGTTCTCACTGTAATTACCCCTGCCTCCCGCTTCCCCCCCCCTTTAGCCCTGGATCACTTTTTCCCCCCATCCCCATAGTGCTCTCCGTGCACTTCACGTCCCCCCCTCCCCCTCTCTGTGTCCCCCCCTCCCCCTCTCTGTGTCCCCCCCCTCGCCCCCCGTGTCTCCCCCCCCCCCCCCCGTGTCTCCCCCCCCCCCCCGTGTCTCCCCCCCCCCCCCGTGTCTCCCCCCCCCCCCCGTGTCTCCCCCCCCTCGCCCCCCGTGTCTCCCCCCCCTCGCCCCCCGTGTCTCCCCCCTCCCCCCGTGTCTCCCCCCTCCCCCCCCCCCCGTGTCTCCCCCCCCTCGCCCCCCGTGTCTCCCCCCCCTCGCCCCCCGTGTCTCCCCCCCCCCCCCCGTGTCTCCGTGTCTCCCCCCCCCCCCGTGTCTCCCCCCCCCCCCGTGTCTCCCCCCCCCCCCCCGTGTCTCCCCCCCCCCCGTGTCTCCCCCCCCCCCGTGTCTCCCCCCCCCCCCGTGTCTCCCCCCCCCCCGTGTCTCCCCCCCCTCGCCCCCCGTGTCTCCCCCCCCCCCCCCCCCCGTGTCTCCCCCCCCCCCCGTGTCTCCTCCCCCCCCCCCCGTGTCTCCTCCCCCCCCCCGTGTCTGTCGTCCCCCCCCCCCCCGTGTCTCCTCCCCCCCCCCCGTGTCTCCTCCCCCCCCCCCGTGTCTCCTCCCACCCCCCGTGTCTGTCGTCGTCCCCCCCCCCCCCCCCCGTGTCGTCGTCCTCCCCCCCCCCCCCCCCCCCACCCCCACCCCCAAGTGTCTGACTATGGAAAAATATTTAGAATTTTTTAATATTTGTATTATCCAAATGGTTTGCCATCTGTCAAAAAAAAAATTGATTCTTTGCCACATAAAAGTCTGTTTGAAAAATATTTCTGGAAGTTCGTCTCTGCGGCTTGAATCCCCAACTTGTCGATGCTTGACGATTGACGTGAGCTTGGAGGGTGGGGAGAGCTGGGATTGGTGGTCGGATGCTGAGCCCTGGGGTCTCAGTTGGCAGGAAGTTACTTGATGAAGCCATCCATACTTTTGAGCAATTTTCAGATGCTTTAGTCAAAACATTTGAAATGTTTAAAATGTTGAAGTCGTAATTAACTTCGGCATATTCCTTTGTGATCTTTAAACAATGTGGATACTGTAATTAACTGACCGTATAAAGTGCGCACAGCTAGAATATCCAGGGCAATGCAGCATTTTACTCGAGGTTGCATTATGGAGGAATGTTCATGGGGAGCGATGTGGGGAGTTGGGTAAATCCAGCTGGTGCTTATTTTAACATATAATGGTTTGAACCAATCTCCGGCTTAAGGTACAGATCGCTGGGAATGGGCAAACATACATTCGAGTGGCCAATTGCCAGACGGTGAGGATGAAGGAAGAGAAGGAGGTTTTGGAACATTTTGCTGGTGTTTTCACGATGATGAATCCTTTGACATTTAAAGAGATATTTCAAACAACTGTACCATACATGGTTGAAAGGATTTCGAAGAATTATGCACTACAGGTGACAGCTGTTTTCATGTGCTTTTTTTTTAATGAAGTCCGTATAAGTGATGCATCAACTACTGCCATGTAAGGAATTTTTTTTTCCAGTTAAGTGGAAAGAATTTAAGCTAAAACAAAAGCAAACTACTGTGGATGCTGGAAATCTGAAATATAAACCGAAAATGCTGGAAACACTCAGCAGGTCAGGCAGCATCTGTGGAGATTGAAACAGAGACAGCGTTTCAGGTCAATGACCTTTCATCTATATTTAAAGAATTTAAACTTACATAGTTTTGACGAGAATTTGCTGGAATTTATTTTCTAAGTGCTAAGAGGATCTTGATCTTGGAACCTTTTAACCCAGGAGCTCTAGGTAGTTCCAACCCCCTGACACATGCAGGTCATTTCAGGCCCCATGGCGTGGCTGGGTTTGTACATTTTCGGTTCATACACTGAGATACTGAAACAAGTCCTAATATTACAGTGGAGTCTCAATATTTGGAAGTCCCAAGGGGGACCAGTGGAAAAACTTTGATGTACTGAGACTTTGATGGTCTCACTCACCCGCTCTTTCCCCATAGCCCTGAAATTGTTTTCTTTTTAAGTGCATATCCGATTCCCTTCATCAGTTATCTTCAAGTTATGAGTAGACTAGGCCTATATTCCCTAGAGTTTAGAAGAATCAGAGATGATCTCATTGAAACGTATAAAATTCTTGAGGGGCTTGACAGGGTAGACGCTGGGAGGATGTTTCCTCTGGTTGGAGAGAATCGAACTACGGGTCATAGTCTCAGAATAAGGGGTCGACCATTTAGGACTGAGCCGAGGAGAAATTTCTTCAAGGTGTTGTGAATCTTTGGAATTCTCAACCCAGAGGGCTGTGGATGCTCAGTGGTTGTGTATATTCAAGACAGAGATTGATAGATTTTTGGAACTATGGGGATCGGGTGGGAAGGTGAAGATGAGGTAGATGATCAGCCATGATCTTATTGAATGGCGGAGCAGGCTCGAGGGGCCGAATGGCCGACTCCTGCTCCTAATTCTTATGTTCTTTCGGTGTTTGAGGATTTTTTTAAAATTGCAGTTGTGTGATTGACTGACTGGTAGTGCCACATGCTAAAATTGTTTTATAATTTCCCTATTTTGTTTTCCCCCAGTACTCATTGTGGTCAATGATGGGGTGTACCAGAACTAAATGGACCAAGGTCAAGGTTAAACGACCTAAAGTGAATCATTAGCCACTGTTGTACAGGACAGTGAGTTTTGCTGTCTGGTGCTGGGTGTTGTTTTTCTTGAGGCTCCGTTGACTTCGACCTGTGTAACTAACCCCATCTCGACACTGACCAGTGTGACCTGGTCTGCTGCTAAATTTCCCGGTGCTGTCGACTTGCTCATTACATGGTGTGCGCAGCGTGTTCTGTGCTGCTCTGCACTGGCTCTTTAAAGTTCATCAGAATTGTGTGTATTTTTATATTTTGACAGTGTAATTGCAACATGAAATCAGATACTGCTTTCTGAGGTCCTAAAATTCATCATTGTTTTTTTGTTAACTGTACTTTTGATTCATTGTCTGCTGCAGATTGTGGCCAATTCGTTTTTGGCGAACCCTTCTACCTCAGCTCTGTTCGCTACAATTCTGGTGGAATATCTTCTGGACCGGCTTCCTGAAATGGGCTCCAATGTTGAGCTCTCCAATCTCTATCTCAAGCTGTTCAAGCTGGTCTTCGGCTCCGTGTCTCTGTTCGCTGCTGAAAATGAGCAGATGCTGAAGGTAAGGACGAGGCGTGGGGGGGGGGGGGGGGGGGGGGGGGGGGGGCGGGGATCGTAAATTCTCTCCGTTGTACGGACGGTGCTCGGCGAGTGTAGTGTTTTCACAATGCGAGGCTAGTGTTCAAGTAAAAACACTGCAGATTTTTTTTTTCCCTCCTAGAAGCTGGCAGCTGTCCTTCATTCTGCCAGTGCATTTCACACTTCTTTCAGCCTTAACCTGTCACATTAACACCACCTCTTGCCTTGAATGTCTCTTAATCTCTCCTTTTGTTCTTTCATCCCCTCCCCCTTTTCCCAGCTTTATCCTTGCCTTAAATCTATTCCATTTCCTGCTATTTCCAGTCCTGACGAAGGGTCTTCGACCTGAAACGTTAACTCTGTTTCTCTCTCCACGGATGCTGCCTGGCCTGCTGAGTTTTTCCAGCGCTTTCTGTTGTTACTGCAGATTTTCTGACTGCTTTAACGCAGAGGTAGTGCAGCTGATGGGATGAGATGAAGAGGGGTGGGAGGAGGCTCGCATGGAGCAGAAACGCCGGCACAGACCAGTGGGCTGAATGGCCTGTTTCTGTGCTGTCGGCTCTGTGTAATTCTAGTGCTTAGGAAAGAAGCTGGCAGAACCGTAGCAAGAATTCAGCAGCACCTGGGCTAAAAGGAACAGCTCTTGGTTTCATTTTTCATTTTGAAATCTCCCCAAATCCTGGGCCAGTCAGGTCCGAATAAACAAATAGAATCCAGTTGAAGTGTCTGGCTTTCAGCTCATGATTGCTGTTGGGTTAAGCCTCCTGACAAATGAGAGGTTCCTCTTCCAGATGCTTAAATAACTTCTTTTCTTTTGTTGGATTGCTTCAGTTCTCAAACCATCCAAGTATTCTTTCAATGTTTTTCAACTCTGAGTGCAGTTAGAAGAATGAAGAAATAAAGTAACCCTTTGCACTGCTTGTGTTGCAGGTGCTGGGAGTGATATGCGAGAAAGAACTCTCTTTATATAGGAACAGCAGTAGGCAATTTAGCCTGTACTGCCATTCAATGAGATATTGGCTGATCTGTGACCTAACTCCATATACCTGCATTTGCCCCATATCACTTAATACCTGTGGTTAACGGAAATCTATCAATCTCTGATTTAAAATTAACAATTGACTCAGCATCAATTGCCATTTGCGGAAGAGAGTTCCAAACTTCTACCACCCTTTGTGTGTAGAAGTGTTTTCTAACTTCAATCCTGAAAAGTCTGGCTCTAATTTTTAGACTATGTCCTCTAGTCGTAGAATCCCCAACCAGTGGAAATAGTTTTTTTTTATCCATTCACGGGATGTGGGCATCGCTGGCAAGGCCAGCATTTATTGCCCATTCCTAATTGCCCTTGAGAAGGTGGTGGTGAGCTGCTGCCTTGAACTGCTGCAGTCCTTGTGGTGAATATACTCCCACAGTGCTGTTAGGGAGGGAGTTCCAGGATTTTGACCCAGCAACGATGAGGGAATGGCAATATATTTCCAAGTCAGGATGGTGTGTGACTTGGAGGCGAATTGAAGGTGGTGGTGTTCCCACGCGCCTGCTGCCCTTGTCCTTCTAGGTGGTAGAGGTCACGGGTTTGGGAGGTGCTGCCAAAGAAGCCTTGGCGAGTTGCTGCAGTGCATCTTGTAGATGGTACACACTGCAGCCACGGTACGCCGGTGGTGGAGGGAGTGAATGTTTAAGGTGGTGGATTGGGTGCCAATCAAGCGGGCTGCTTTGTCTTGGATGGTGTCAAGCTTCTTGAGTGTTGTTGGAGCTGCACTCATCCAGGCAAGTGGAGAGTATTCCATTACACTCCTGACTTGTGCCTTGTAGATGGTGGAAAGGCTTTGGGGCGTCAGGAGATGAGACACTCGCCCAGTTTCTCTCTCTCTACCATATCGGTTCCCCTCAATAGCTTGAAAACTTGAATCAAATCACCTCTTAACCTTCTAAATTCCAGGGAATACGACCCTAGTTTGTGTAATCTCTCCTCGTAATTTAACCTTAGGAGTCCAGGTATCATTCCAGTAAATAGATTTAGTGCCTTATCAGCTCCTCAGTATCTCCGAGCTCTTCACAAACAGCCAGTCACACGTCTTTAGTTAGTCACTGTTGTTATGTGGGCAAATCTGGGTTTTTAGCTGTTTTCCTCCTTCCTCCCCTTCCAGTAATTACCCTAAATGCTTCTTATAGTTTAAAACCCTTGTATGATTTTTGCAATGTCTTTGTGTGTGAAAATATATTAGATTTTGACTGATGGAAATGATGTGACGGTTTTGAAATGTGGCTTTTCTTGGTGATTAATGGTTTAACATGTAATTTTGCTCTGTGAAGGTCACTTTAAAACATATTAAAAAAAACTCGATTCCTTTATTCTCCCCTGTCAGAAAATTCAAGGTCGAGTGAATTTAATGAGCTGTAACAGCAATTTAAATATTTGGATTCTTTGGCCTCTGAGTTAATGTTACTTCTAGTTTAGGGAATGGCTGTTTAAACCTTTTATTTACTGAGTAAAGAGTCTCTAATGTGAATATGACAGCATACTCTTTTTAAAAGAAAAAAAAGTTCTAAACAAATTTGTACTTAATTTTGTAAAGCATCTCTCATTTTTCCATTAAACTAACTTTAACTTGGAGAGCAGCGGGCCACGTTTTCTTGAGCGATCATGTGAAATCGGGTGGGGTGGAGAGTTGTACATACTGTGATAGACAAGGTATCTCCATTGTGTGCGACGGGCTGGATGGACCAGAGGGTCTTTTCCTGTCCGCCATTGTTCACGTGATTTAGTTACATCATTATTCACTGGCGTTCCCTGCACTGTGTAATCTTCACATCAGGCTCTTTTACGAGTTGCCATTTCAGAGTTCAGATTTATCTTCCTTTCATATAAATTAAGTTTTTAAAAAAACAACTTGAATACTGGTTAAGCGTACCGATTTCTGCAAGAGATCGCATTTCTTGCTGTTAGTTGAACGCAGAATGTGAATGCTTCAGATCAGGTGCATCTCAGTTTCTTGTGAACCGAGTGTTTAGGCTGGCATGACCGTTGCCATAGGTTGTGAAGTCCGAAGCCAACTGCTTTAGACAACCAAATGACAATTGGATAATTGAGTCGGAAAGGCTCATACTTGGGGCTTTGAGGTTTTTTTCACTAGAAGGAGGAAGAGGGAGGTTCGATTTATTTTCCCCGCACAAAGCATTATCAGAACTTGGGAATGCTTTACCGCAAGTAGCTGTTGAGGCATAAACCATAGCCTCATTTAAAAGGGAATTGGACGAGCATTCAAAGACTAGAAAAGGGATACAGAGGAAAGGGATATGGGATTGGAGTATATAACTCCAGTGGAAGAGCGGAGACTGATGCGAAGTGCTGAATGCCCTCTTGTGCTATGATTTCTACGCTCAAGTCATTTTTAACCAGTTGCACATTGCAACATTGATTCTGAATAGAAGTGTTTCACCCTGATGTTTAGTTATTTGAACTTGGATATGTGCAGTCGCTGTGGAGATCTTACATTTTATATAGAAAGAAGATCTTACATTTTCTATAGTGCCTTTCACGACTTCAGGACATCCCAAAGTACTTTACAGCTAATTAAGTACTTTTGAAGTATAGTCACTGTTGTAGGAAATACGGCAGGCAATTGCGCACAGCAAGCTCCCACAAACAGCAATGAGAGATAAATATTGGCCAGGACACAGGGGAGAACTCCCGTGCTCTTCTTTGAAATAGTGCTGTGGGATCTTTTACATCTACCTGAAAGGGCAGATGGGGACCTCTGTTTAACATCACATGGTTTTTGGGTAGGGTGGAGAGTGTATATATTGTGATACACAAGGTATCAGAATTGTGTGGGACAGGCTGGATGAACCAGAAGGTTCATTGTTCGTATGTCTGAAAAGATGGCACCTCCGACAGTGCAGCACCCTCTCAGTACTGGCACTGGGAGTGTCCGCCTAGATTTTATGCTCAAGTCTCTGGAGTGGGACTTGAACCCGCAACTTCCTGACTCGGAGAGTGCAACCCACTGAACCACGGCTGACACCAATCCCAAACTGGAAACCCTCTAACACCAAATTTCATTGTATTTTAGCCACATCTGCACAAGATTGTGAACAGTTCTATGGAGCTGGCTCAGACAGCCAAGGAGCCGTATAACTACTTTCTATTGCTTCGAGCCCTTTTCCGATCCATTGGAGGCGGCAGCCACGATCTCCTATATCAGGAGTTTCTCCCATTACTGCCTAACTTGCTGCAAGGTAAGAACACAATTACATTAGCTTCTGACTGTTCAACTGATGAAATAACCCCAGGTTCAATCAATATATTTCAAGATTTGGTAAAATGTATTGTGCACTTAATTGAAGTGAGCATTAGCTAACGCAGGTTCCTTATTGAAGATAATTCCCGTTGAGTCCTAAATCTGCTTTGTAGCTTACAGCTAAGGGACTGAAAATGGATCACTTAAAAGTGGATTTTCTATAAGTTGTAATGCATAGAACCAGGGTATTTCCTGATTCAGTATTTATAAATCAAATAGGTATATTTTTATTAATTTCACTATTCAGAGCATTAATTTTTTAAATTGCAGCATTGTATAAGTTTAGCAAGCTAAATATTCGAGGTGAAAAAGCATTGGCTTTTTATATGCACAGGATAAATATCTCGACAACTGTTGAGAATAAAATAAGTAACAGAGTAGTAGATGTAGTTGCTGCCATACTTAAGTTGTTTTTGTTGCAGGGCTGAATATGCTGCAGAGTGGCCTGCATAAACAGCACATGAAAGATCTCTTCGTCGAGCTGTGTTTAACTGTGCCTGTCCGACTCAGCTCCCTCTTGCCTTACCTGCCAATGCTGATGGACCCATTAGTATCTGCACTCAATGGCTCCCAGACCCTGGTCAGTCAGGGCCTGCGGACACTGGAACTGTGCGTGGACAACCTGCAGCCCGATTTTTTGTACGATCATATCCAGCCAGTGCGAGCGGAGCTCATGCAGGTAAAACCAGGACAGTGTACTACATTAGGAGATGTGAATCTATCAAACCTTTGTTTTATGATTTGCTGGATGCTAATGGACAAATGGATCATCGAATTATACAGCGCAGAAAGAGGCTGTTTGGCCCATTGTGCCTGTGCCAACTCTTTGAAAGAGCTCTCCAAATAGTCCCCCTGCCCCTAGTCCTTTCCACATAGCCCTGCAATTTTTTTCCTTTTCAAGTGTTTATCCAATTCCCTTTTGAAAGTATCTATTGAATCTGCTTCCCTTTTAGGCAGAGCATTCCAGATCATCATAGCTCACTGCTTAAAATAAAAGTTCTCCACCCCACCCCACCCCCGCCCCCTCGGCTTTTTTGCCAGTCAACTTCAATCTGTGCCCTCTGGTTACCGACCCTCCTGCCAGTGGAAACAGTTCCTCTTGATTGACTTTATCAAAACACTTCATAACTTTTCTACACCTATTTTGAATAATCATGAGTGGGATTAGAACAGAATAATGTACAAAGTATATTATATGGGGTTGGAGTTCTAGATGTGAGAATGCGCAACACTTAACATAAGGTGGAAAATGTATGGATTATTTGCGTCTTGCCCTGTTGCCTGTAACCTAATTAACTCTTTTAGAACTGATTAAACTTCCAGGTGCATTTAAAATGATCAGACTAAATGCATCAAACACAAAAGATTCACAGCAGAAACAATTTGCTATTTTAGCAGTTCTGTAAAAAGCAAGTCATTCAAATTGCATTTAACAAAAGGAAAACCCCAAATACTTCAAATCATAGTATTTCACAAATTTCAATTGGTAATTGCATTCTAGTTCTGAAAGATAAGGAAACTGAGGTGGCTTCATTGGTGGATTTCTGGACAACGGTGAATGGCTTTGAAGCTATGTCCCAAATTGCTGTTATTTAAAGATGTAATTGCACATTTATTATTATATAAAGTTATCACTCAATGGACAATATTCCCTCTAATTTTCTTTTTTTCCTGTGCGAGTCCTTTAACACTGCTGCAGCGGCCGTGCATGTGCGGGGTATCTTCCAGTGGCAGCGCTGGTGAGCGGCCTGCGCGGGTCCTCGTGATTGCGGCTGCACACCTTTGAGGAGGGGGGGGGGGGGCATTTTTTGTGGAATAATACTGGAAACTGGAACTAGCAATCCACCATTACTGCAGTAAACATGTTTTATGGCAGTACTGTATACTCCTGATGTGAGATGTAAAACATTTTGAATTGTCCAATAATTTGAATTAAGGAATGAAAATAACAGAGCAGAAGTGGCAATTTGGAGCTTTTAACAAATGGAATCATTAGATAATTTGAATTAAAAGAATTAGATTGTAATACATTCTTGACCCAGAATAAAGTGCAAATTCTCTTTCCATTTAGAGACCAGTGAATTTGACGAGACAATTACAGTTTTTGTAAAGCATGCGGAGGAGACCAATATGAAGAACATAAATTTTTTAGAAGCTCAAAAGACTATTGATCCCATGCGAGCACATGGCTCTCTCATAGATCAACTCTGTGTCTCGTATATACTAATCCCTTCTCTCTCCAGAAATAAATCCAGTTGTCCATTTATACTGTCCTTCCCTGATGACTATTTTCATAACTCAATTATCTTTGGGTGAAGAATTCCCTTCTTACAACGTTCCCAGTTTCAGCTCGTGTCCTCCAGTATTTCAAGCTTTCACTGAAGTTGAGCACTTTGCCTGGATCAACTTTGTTAATTCCCTGTATAATATTGAAAACTTCAATTAGATCGCAAAGTTTCTTTTTCCAAAGAACCAGTCCAACTTTATTAACCTTTTCATGACCAGAATTTCTGATACCTACAATCATTTTTGTTCACCCCTGTAGCCTTACAAGAGGTCTCCTTACTGTGATGGGTTCTGACCATTGCTTTGTACAGGAGCGCTGCAACCTTTTCAGAGTGTCTATCTTTTTCTTTTTCTTTCTCTTTTTTCTTTCTCTCTCTTTTGTTCTCGCTCTGTATCGCTTTCTTTTTCTCTCTCTCTCTCTCTCACCCTCTTTTTCTCTGTCTTACTCTCTCTTACTTTCTTACTCTCCTACTCATTCTCTCTCACGCTCTCTTGCTCTCACTCTCTCTCTCTCTCTCTCTCTCTCTCTCTCTCTCGGTACCTGGCCAATAAATCAAATATTCAATAAGGTATCATGGGATACCCAGTTTATTTCACAAATAAGGTGACTTGTCATAAATCACAATTATTTTCTACCGATGCATCTATGTGTCCCGTGCCCCCCCCCCCCGTCCCCCCCCCCAAGCCACCAGTCAAACAGGAGAGGCTGTGGGAGATGATAAATGGTGTCACAAGTGGAACTGTGCGACAGTTGAATCTTGCTCTGATATTTTTGGTAATGCTGCTTGCTGTTGTAATTTTTATAGTCTTGTGTTTGCTGTTCAGAATCATAAACTCCTGAACTTCAAAAAGAATTAAAAGCCATCAAAGTACATGGGGCGCAGTAAATAATGTTGAATGGGATCAATAACATTTAATTTGCAGCACTGCACTGCTGTTCAAATCTTTGGCTGTGTTGTAATTGCACCTGAAGAGTCATTTGGAGGAAAATACTGGGCGCATTTGTGAAGAACAATTTGAGTATGATGGAAGCTTTTCCAATTTAGGAAGGTTCCTATTTATTTTTTCTGGGGGAGGAATATTGGGTTCAGGAGTCCAGGCTAATACATTCTAATCAAGAGCTTAGGCTAGGCTATGTGTACAGTAGAACTGCTAACACTCAAATGTACTATTTAATGATATTGGTTAGTTACCAATCTACAATTTCACAAACTTTCAGTGAGAGCGAAAGATAAATTGGACCATGGAGTGAGGAAAAAAGGCTGTTTGCACCCGAACACACACTCTTCCACAACTATATACTAAGTGCTTTATCAAAGCTGCACCCGATTTACTTCATCTCCTAAGGAAAAGTTCAGCAGCGTTTTTCCTTTCCTGCTGTCTCTCCCCCACCCCCTCCCTTCCCTCATCTTCACACAACTCTGAATACCTAGCCAACATTTAATCCTCCTGGGCTTCTTCATTATTACATAGAATTACATAGAATCTACAGCACAGAAACAGGCCATTTGGCCCAACTGGTCTGTGCTGATGTTTATGCTCCACACCAGCCTCCTCCCACCCCTCTTCATCTCACCCTATCAGCATATCCTTCTATTCCTTTCTCCCTCATGTGTTTATCTAGCTTCCCCTTATTATGATCATTCTATGGCCCCACCAGTTCAGGTAACAGCATGTTTCGTACAGCAATTGGTTAAATATGCAGTTCCTAAACAGCTTTTCATTTTAATGATGTTAATTTACTTGCCGTTTGGTTGAGAGACTATTCCACATGCCCAGGACACTTTTTTGGGGGTGGGGTGGGGTGGGGGGGCAATTAATTTACTTCTAATCTCCAGTTATATTTCCTGAGGCTTGACAATTTTTGCACTAGTGTCCCTTACTTGTGTGCTCACAATCCAATCAAATAACCTGCTTGCACCGACATTATTCATTCCTTGGAGCATTTTAAAACCGGGATCATTTTTTTGCGCAGTGAGTTGTGATCTGGAACGCGCTGCCTGAAAGGAAGCAGATTCAATAGTAACTTTCAAAAGGGAATTGGAGAAATACTTGAAGGGGTGAAAATTGCAGGGCTATGGGGAAAGAGCGGGGCAGTGGGACTATTCGGAGAGCTCTTTCAAAGAGCAGACACAGGCACGATGGGCCGAACGGCCGCCTTCTGTGCTGTATCATTCTATGATTCTATGTCTGCCTTCTATCTTCTGTTCTCCAATGGTAGTGCATAGTATTCGGGGCGTTTTTTCATTGTTTAGAATGGGTATCCAAGCTTTCTTGATGCACGTAGATGCTTACCATGGATCCTAGGCCTAGTGTACAAGTTTAAATCCACACACTCCTCCGTTTGCATATATTAATGGATCTTGGTGCCCTGCTTTACGAATTATCCAACAAAATGCCAACAACAGATATTCCAAACTTTCAGGCCCACAAACAGTGAGTGCAAATAGGACTGAGCTGCTTGGGGTTTGGGGGCCATAAGTGGCCCAGGACCTCATTTTATGCCCAGCCTGATTTAGCATACCAGGTCCCGCAACCATCCTGACCAGTAATATTTCTCTCTCTATTGTGTTGTCGTTCCTCTAACAGTTGATCAAATGCCAGGTTGCACAAGCTGCGACTGCAACAAATACTAAATTATACATTAACATAGAGAATGCTGATTTTTTAAATGTTTTTTGGGCAGGCTTTATGGCGCACCTTGCGTAACCCGGCAGACAGTATCTCCCATGTGGCCTATCGTGTGCTGGGCAAGTTTGGTGGCAGCAACCGGAAGATGCTGAAGGAGTCCCAGAAGCTGCAGTATGTTGTCACCGAGGTGCAGGGACCGAGCATTACAGCCGAGTTTTCAGACTGTAAGGCATCTATTCAGCTTCCTATGGAGAAGGTGAGGCTCATGCACTCTCTTACTAGCAGAAAATGTTTGGCTTGTGCATCACTAGTTTTTTTGTGTTCGTCAAGGTGAGGGGCATACTAGAGATCGGAACACTTACTAATTGATGGTCAGCCGTGGCTCAGTGGGTAGCAGCTGGCCTCCGAGTCGGAAGGTCGTGGGTTCATGTCCCACTCCAGAGACTTGAGCACAAAATCCAGGCTGACACTCCCAGTGTGGTACCGAGGGAGTGCTGCACTGTCGGAGGTGCCGTCCTTCGGATGAGCTGTTAAAGCGAGGCCCCATCTGCCCCCTCAGGTGGATGTAAAAGATTCCACGGACACTATTTCGAGGAAGAGCAGGGGAGTTCTCCCCGGTGTCCTGGCCAATATTTATCCCCCAACCAACATCACTAAAACAGATTATCTGGTCGTTATCACGTTGCTGTTCGGGAGCTTGCTGTGCTCAAATTGACTGCCGTGTTAAAAACATGAAGCAATGCCATTTACCCTTAGGCTCGTGTGGAGCATAAACACTGGCATGGACCAGTTGAGCCGAATGGCCGGTTTCTGTGCTGTACATTTTATTTTCTTCTCTGTAATCTTGCCACATCGATGCCAGCCACTTGATGGCACTGTGTATAAACAGCAGTATATTGCAGTTTTGTTTGCGTGCAGCCTTATGTATTCAGTATCAAGTCATTACAGTGCCACAATGTGGCAAGAACTGGGTACTGTAATAGTATCAGGAAGCATGCTATCCTACTGGGTTTGTAAGGAACATGCATCCCCCAATCGTAGCTGTGGTATTATACGTGTTGCCTAATAAAAGGGAAAAAAAAGAACTTGCATTTATATATAGCGCCTTTCACATCCTTGGGAGATCCCAAAGTACTTTTGTCGTCCCTGTTGTAATATAGGAAACGCAGCAGCCAATTGTGAGCGCACAGCAAGCTCCCACAAACAATGTTAATGACCAGATCATCTATTTTAGCTGTTGTTTGAGGGATAAATATTGGCCAGGACACTGGGGAGAATTCCCCTGCTCTTCTTCAAAATAGTGCTGTGGGATCTTTTATGATCGCCTGAGAGGGCAGACGGGACCTCGGTTTAATGTCTCATCCAAAAGACGGCAGCTCTGACCGTGCAACACTCCCTCAGTACAGCACTGGGAGTGTCGGCCTGCATTATGTGCTCTAGTCGCTGGCATGGGACTTGAACCCACGGCCTTCTGACTCTGAGGTGAGCCACTGAGCCAGAGCTGACACCTAGTAGAGGCTGGTTGCTTGTCCGCGAAACAGAGGGAATGAGCCAACTCCGACTCTGCCTGTTCCCCTTGTGACCTGTCGGAGCAGTATTTCCAGAGACCTCTGGGACAAGTGGAGGCACAGGGCTTGTGGAGATCGAGGGGCTAAAAACCTAAGTATCTTTGTAGTAAAACTGCAATAAAATCCAGTGGGCCTGCAACATTGAATCATAGAATGGTTACAGCACAGAAGGAGTCTTCGTCAGAAGGGTCATCGACCTGAAACGTTGACTCTGCTTCTCTCTCCACAGATGCTGCTGAGTATTTTCAGCATTTTCTGTTTTTATTTAAGATTTCCAGCATCCGCAGTATTTTGCTTTTGTGTTTGAGTTTGCAGGGAACCTGTTTGTCTCCTAATTTTAAGATCGTAACAAAAAAAATTGGAGTGACATTAAAATCTATCCTTAATGCACCTCAATGCCTTTACTTGTTTGACATCGAACATTTCCCTTCCCCCCCTCCTTTCTCTCTTCCCCCCCCCCAAAAAAACGCTGTGCATTTTGATGCTGCCAATTCTGCCTCTGGTTTCACTCCAACTTTTCAGGCTCTCTGTGATTTACATTGCTGCACAATTCCAATTATTGAAAATATTAAATAAACCCATAACCTGTTACTACTTCATTTTAAGATAATTACTGCTTCACCCTTCAAACTGAAAGCTCCCACCAAAAAGTATGTTAAAAACTAATGCAATTAAAAGATTAGAAATGATGTCACAGCATGGGGGCGATCATTATAATTTATTCAAATTCATCAATCACTTAACTGTGTAAAATAGACAACAGGTTTTGTAGGAATTGTATTATTAAATGAATGAACTGTGTAGTTGATGAATCGCAAAGGCTCGTGTGAAGCATTTAAACCTAAATAATGATTCCATTTAAGCTCCAGAAGTTGTCTTTCCCCCCAACCCTTCTTCCTCTCCTGCAGGCAGTGATTTTTTTTGCCGGGCTTTGGCGCCAAGTTGTTGTCCTTATCCAGATGTTCATGCTTCTTGCACAATTCCCCGACGGTGAATATCGACTGGCTATTTGACCACGGGGTTTGTCACAACCAGCCCCAATCCCGGTCTTACCAGCTGTTTGTGCACATGTGTTTCCAGCAGGGTTCAGCTGGTTGGTTTGTTTACCCTTTGTAATCGGGTGGTGGCTAGGCCAGTCGTGCCTGTCCTGTGGCTCTGGCTCTGATCAGCTAACTCAGTACAAACGACCGACTAGAACGCGCCACCTTTCGAACTATGTTCTTGGGAGTTTGACTTTAAACAAAAAAGCACACAATGAATATAGTTATTTTACTATTGGAAAGAAAGACTTGCATTTATATATCTCCTTCAGGACATCCCAAAGTGTTTTACAGCCAATGAAGTAGTTATTTGTAGTCACTGTTGTAATGTAGATTTATATTGCTGTGAAGGGCTGCTGTGGTGGGATTGGGGTTTTTAGAATCATAGGACTTGGAAGAAGGGTTTGTGAATTATTGCCATTTTGCAGCTTTCGAAAACTAATTAACAGCAAGGTTCTTGAATGTGTTTTGCTGATGTGTTCAGCGCCAGAGCAAACATTTTGAGGAGCCAGTACATATATTAAGATTATATCCGCACTAATATTTATCTGAAAAGTTAATTCTGTGTACTTGTACTGTGCACTTTAACTTAATGTACGAGCGGGTGAAGGGAAACGACACTGCCTCACTTCTGTAACCAGGGAGAATGTAAATCACCAGTGACATGTCAAAAGTGTTTTCAATGATTGCAAAACTATTCTTTTTTCAAACTTTTGTGAAGATTTAGCAGCTAATTCACTTGATGGGTTTTTCAGTTGTACATTAACCTGATTCTAAATGTTGTCATTTAAAATGTTTAGGTAATGAATAGGGTTTCTGTTTTTTGGGGGGGGTTTAAATCGCTGGAATCCGTTTTGGATTCCCACCCTTCCTCTGGATTACAGAATGTTTGTGATTGTTTTATTCAAAAACACACATTAAGAAGCTAGATGCAACATCATTTGTTAACGTAATTCTAACCACACAGTTAGCCCCGGTGCGAAACATCGGCAGAATAAAAACCAATTCAGTCGAATAAAAGCTGACTACTTCACCCAGAAACGGAATTCAAGCATCCATCTCCAACTGTCCACTCCACTTTCTTCCCTGACTTCCTGCTCCTTGGTACTCTCTTATTTTAATACAATGCTCTCTAGCCTTTTTACACTCCGTGAGGCTGGTACTTGGTGTTTGTGGTTGACACTTGATTTTATTCATAATGATATAGAAGAAAGAAATGATTAAAGCACCAAAAACCCAGCCCCCCACCACCTGCCAAAAAAAGACAGAAACCGTAATATTGTAATACTGCGGTACATATTATTTCATTTTTGTATACAGGGAATACATGTTCAGTTTGGAAAGCTGATTTAGAATTTCTCATTTCCTATTCCACGGGCAAGCTTTACGAGTTGAAGGGATGATTGAAAGTACTGCTCCTTGTAAATTGCTGTAATAAAATGTGTGGCATTCATGAACAGAATTTAAAAAAAGACATCTGTATTTACAATGTTTGAACCTTGCAATTTTAACGCAGTTGTAGATGGAAAAAGCCTAACCCATAAACATTGAGTTGATGCTTGCGAAGCAGTCATTTTCAGTTAGTGATAATATTCTGTTTGCGCTTAAAAAAAAATATAAATGCTCTGCCTCACACTAGACCTGTTGTAGTTTGAAGGAATATTTACGATGTACAGTGAGTTTTTTTTGGTTAATAAATGTATATTTTCCATTTTTACTGCATTAACGAGAGGTTGCACTTCAGTGGTCTGTAGATAGGACTCGGTTGTGTCGTGAGACCTTGATGGGCTTTCATTAAAGTTGATGATTGAGTCTGATGGCTGAGGCTAGAAATGGGAGTCTAAAATATTTTCCTTTCCTCTTGGACAAAGCGTGCACCTTTTGAATAGCAGGGACACCGCCAAAGGTCACCTTTATCTGTTTAATTTCATATTAACTGTCTAATGTATAGGTGACTTGGTTTTCAGTTTACAGCCACTTGCATCATGAAATTTCTCATTTTATGTCCTCCTAAGTGAATTTTCCATTGCAGTTGCATCAAGGCACAGCAGAATACTTGGCTGTTCTCTCTGATCTGTCGTGGAGTTTTGAAATTGTTCTACTTGTGGTGTTTGTTTTTTAAAGGTTATGTGTTACAGATGGTGTTTTCCATGCATCCAGTCAAATCTCTGGACATGGCACGCCAACCTGTGTCAAATTACAATAGTCTAGTGCATAATCATTTGACTAAAACACCATTTGGAGTTTCTACTGATCTCTCTTTCTCTCCATTTCTCTCTTTTTAAGGTTTGTTGTAAAACAGCTCAGGAATGAGTTATTGGAGGTGTCTCAGAGTGTTAAAGGGAACAGAGCATTTATAGTGGGCCTTTTTAAAAAAAAAAAACAACTAGTTCTTTACTGCTGGTAATGCAAACTAAATACTGAGGATTGATCCCACTGTGGGAGTGGATTCTAGACAGTTGTGTGCTCAGTTCTGTCAGTCACGGTAAATTACATATATAGTGGCGTACCACAAAAGACAATCCTTGAGTGTCTCCTTATTACTGTTAAAGATATTATTCCACTACAATTTAATTGGGAGACCATCTCCGTTTTAAACAATTGAAAACAGTCCTTTGCTTGAGTTAATTATCATTTTTAGGGTCAACTTTATGGATAAATTTATGATTTGTTTAGAGTGGCTACATATTCAAGGGTGAAAATCTGCATGTGTGCTTGCAGTTTTGTAAATAGGGATTTTGTTTCATCAAGTTGGATTGTGGTGCAGCCTGGACACTCTTTAGGACCGAATCATTTGGCTCGAGCAGTATTATTTTTTCCAACAGGGTTATTATTTGTAACTGTTTTAGTAGATTATTCAGCTCGGTAGAGCTACTTTAACTTTCACGTCTTAATTGGTCTCTGGAGCAAAAAGGCGATCTGTTATTGTCCTTGCCATAGATCAACTAACTGCAAGAGATGCAAAGGTTTTTCGACATTAAAAATAAGGAAGTAGAACGATAACTCTTGTGATTGTCACGGAATTGGCCATTAACACTTTGAAATGGCTTTCCTACATTTCAACAGGACCAGCTTTGTAATATATCTGGGAAGGAAAACTTTATATAAGGACCAGACAAATCAACTGTGCATGCCTCTATTTAAAAAAGATGTTTGAAAAGAAAACAATAAATGCAGGCTGAATACGTTGCTATCACAAATGTGACCGATTCAATCTTCATCGCGTTGGAGGTTTATTCAAGAGAGAATTTGATCCTGCCGGAGCAGTGTGTTAATTAACTAGATGTGTTGCTCCAGGTTTTTGCCACAGCTGAGTTCCAAATCAGTTGCGGCGGTGATAAAACTCCTTGATATTTCTACCGTACCTTATTGTGTAAGTAGAGTAATAGCAAGCCGCTGCCTTGTTCGTGGCAGATGCAGTGCACCAGTTTGGCAATCTGCTAAGGGTGTCTGTTCTTGTTGTGTAATTATATGCAGGACAGTACATCAAATTAAGCAGGCCTTCATGTTTTGAATGCAGTTTAAATGTATTGTATACATCTTAAAATTCTGCAGGTATTTTTATGAAGTTTCAGCGATGCACAAGAGAAGACTTTTAAACGGTTTAGATTTTGGGTGTAAAAGGTATTTTGTTTTTGATTTTAGGCGATTGAAACCGCGTTGGATTGTCTGAAGAGTGCCAACACAGAGCCATATTATCGCCGCCAGGCTTGGGAAGTTATCAAATGCTTTTTGGTGGCAATGATGAGCTTGGATGATAACAAACATTCGCTGTACCAACTACTTGCCCATCCAAAGTATGGACAGCACAGATTCAGTTTAGTGATTGAATGCAAAAGTGGGTTCATTCCATGTATAATCTGCAGCACTAGTTTCTCTTCACACAAGAGTCTTTAACAAATTCCCCATTGTATTTTTTTTTTTAAACGCTCTTATTTTGTGACCGGATTAATCACTTTAAAAACCTGTTTCTATTACCATCAATAATTACAATTCTGGTTTCATTCAACATATAACGAAAGTGCATGCGCTGTATGCATTAACCAAAAAAGAACATTTTTCAGTAGGGTTTGCGCTGTAAGTCTGAGCATAATTACAACCGATGTATGTCAATCATTTTGTTTATCACTCATCGTGCTTTTTGCATTTTGAGCATGTTGAATGAACAGCATATTCCAGACAATGCTCTTAAATAATATATCGAGTAGCATTCTGCCAGAAAATTATACTTAAACTTAATTGTTATGATAGCTTTACTATTCCAGCAGCTGTCTCACTATTGGGATGCTTGCAGCTCAGTTCCTGAATGCCATTACATGCCAGAATGTTGTGTGATGACCTGGGGAATGTTGAGTGATGGAGGTCAACATTTCGTCACTCCAGTGCTAAGCGGTTGTCTTGAGTGACCCGTAACACTGTACACAGTCCAATGCTGCCCTCCCAATAACAAGAACTTTTAGGACTTTCCGTGAAGGAAAAAGTGCTGAAGTTGTGCCAGCAGCGATAGAACACCGTTACTCAGCAAGCTGGGTCTAAAGTCTTCACGCATCATTTTGGGGTGTCCAAAGTGAGCATGGCTGCATCGTAAATACTGGGACCATCTCCAGATTGGGAGATGGTTATTGCATTGCTAAAGTACCAAAATAAAGTTTAGCTTCAAATTAAATTTGTGTAAGAGAAGACTCACAAATAGAATTGATGTAGCGCCTTCCGTGAAAGGTTTGGTTACATATTAGGATGCAAATCATTATTTGGTCAAACTGTTGATTGGAAATAAAACAAGAAGTTGCACAACACCAGGTTATAGTCCAACAGCTTTATTTGAAATCACAAGCTTTCGGAGCGCTGCTCCTTCGTCAGGTGAAGTGAAGAAATACAAATGAGCATAGCATATTTGTGTGCCCATATGTATTTCTTCACTTCACCTGACGAAGGAGCAGCGCTCCGAAAGCTTGTGATTTCAAATAAAGCTGTTGGACTATAACCTGGTGTTGGGCGACTTCTCACTTTTGTCCACCCCAGTCCAACACCGGCATCTCCGCATCATGGGAAATAAAACAAATCATATTGGCTTACACTTTAGTAATTTCAGGATGCCGTGGTTGCTATTTTTTTAAACATTAACTACTCAAATGAAAAAGCCAAGTCAACTTCTCTTATTGTAAGGCCTCTAATTTTAGAATAATTTGCTATCAGAAGCAACCTCCTTGACTTAACAAGTTAACCCAACAAGGAGCTGAGCCATACAGACCGAGAAGGTCTATGCTGATGGGGCACTACAATCGATCTCTGCACCCTTGGTATAGGGAGGGAAACCACTCTAATTCTATTGCTCCTGTTGTCCAACAAGCAGCTCCTAGTTAGCCGTGTGCGTGTGCGCGGATATTCGGTGCAGGTGAGAAATTGGCTCGGCCGCGAGGCCTCTCTGGTTGAATAACCCACCAGCGCATGCTGTCGAAGTTTGTCTGTGAGCCACAGGCACTCGGCTGAGGTACTGCAGGGTACCTAGTGCCTACTGAAACGTGAGAAGTCGTACAACACCAGGTTATAGTCCAACAGTTGTATTTAAAATTACGAGCTTTCGGAGCGCTGCTCCTTCGTCAGGTTTTGTACCTCTACCTGACGAAGGGGCAGCAGCTCCGAAAGCTCGTAATTTTAAATAAAACTGTTGGACTATAACCTGGTGTTGTGCGATTTCTCATTTTTGTCCACCCCAGTCCAACACCGGCATTTCCGCATCACGACCACTACTGAAACGTAACAAAGCGTTTGAGGGAAGGGGGTCTAAAATTGGCAAGAGGAAAAAATCTCTCAATAAAGGTGATGCTGATATCTATCAAGTGATAAGGGCAGCAGCATAAGCATTTCTCCATCTTGGTGTAATAGCTCTTTTTGTCTGCCAAATTGATTAATATTTCAGCCTTTCAAATCCAAATGAAATGACTTGAGCACAGCGCACTGTAAATATTGAAACGTCACTCAATAATCGCATTTGGTTGTCAGTGCATGTACCATTTGGAGCACATTTGCCTTATTTGCAGCAGCTGGCCCTAAATAGCTGTGATGAAATTGAACCATCCATCTTATTTGTGGTCAGTTGCTGACAGTATTAAAATGGAGTAATTGAATTGGGTCAGCTCTATCAAAATGTAAAAGAAACTCTTCTACCCACTGTGCGATTTTCATGGTTGATTTGTTGATGATGTAGCGAGTGCTTTCTTGAATTAATTTCATTTTGTCTCCCAGCTTCACCGAGAAGGCGATACCCAGCGTAATTATATCGCACCGTTACAAAGCACAGGACACGCCTGCTCGTAAAACATTTGAACAGGCTTTGACGGGAGCGTTTATGTCAGCTGTCATTAAAGATCTACGGCCCAGTGCTCTGCCTTTCGTGGCCAGCTTAATCCGTCACTACACCATGGTGGCAGTAGCTCAGCAGTGCGGTGAGTTAATGTCACCTACTGAATGGGTGAGATTGAATCGGGGGCTTTCTGACAAAGGCCGAGAATTGAAAGGGGGATATTGCTCTGGTATAGTTCACAAGTATGAAATTCCTATCATAATTCACAAACGCCATTGTGTCTATCTGAGGAATTACGCCAACAAGGCAGTGTTGTAATACATATCCGTTTCTACATTTATCGCTTTCAGCTTATTTTTTTAATGACACTTCCATTGTTCGGTGGCAGCGATATTTTGCTTTTCCAGCATGATTACGTGTGCAGCTGTTCCAGCCATTTAGCTCTGAGATGATGAGAAATTTCTTCACTCAGAGGATTGTGAATCTTTGGAATTTTCTACCCCAGAGGGCTGTGGATGCTCAGTCAATGAGTGTATTCAAGACTGAGATCGATAGATTTTTGGATTCTAAGGGAATCAAGGCAAATGGAGATCAGGCGGGAAGTGGAGTTGAGGTTGAAGATCAGCCATGATCTTATTGAATGGCGGAGCAGGCTCGAGGGGCCGTATGGCCTACTCCTGCCCCTATTTCTTATGTTCTTCTGTTTAGGCAAGTTAGCTGCCACATTCAATTAAGAAAGAAAGACTTGCGTTTATATAGCGCCTTTCACGACTTGAGGACGCCCCAAAGCGCTTTACAGCCAATGAAATACTTTTGAAGTGTAGTCACTGTTGTAATGTAGGAAACGCGGCAGCCAATTTGCATGCACAGCAAGCTCCCACAAATAGCAATGAGATAATGACCAGATAATCTGACTAGTTTTGGCAGATACTTGCATGAAAGGGTTGCATTGCCCAGTGGCTGGCTGATGTGGTCTAACTTGTACCTTTTTGTAATATGATGGCTCCCTTAACCCACCAACGATTTCATTCAGTGGAGTTTGTTTAGCGGTTGCTGCCCTTTTGCCTGCACTAATACGTAAATCATTAAAGCCATCATTTTAATTTTTTCGACATATAGTTCTGTGTTTTTATTTGCCGTTGCGGTATAGTTTAAAAGCCTTTGATTGTGTTCCCCAGGCCCATTCTTGCTGCAGTGTTATCAAGTAGGCAGTCAGCCAAGCACAGCCATGTTCCACAGCGAGGAGAACGGATCAAAAGGAATGGACCCACTTGTTCTGATAGACGCTATAGCTATCTGCATGGCTTATGAGGAAAAGGAACTCTGCAAAATCGGAGAGGTGGCTCTGGCTGTTATCTTTGATGTAGCAAGCATAATCTTAGGCTCAAAGGAACGGGTAGGTACTTTTGAATTTCTAATGATATGTGTTGAATTATGTCACCAAAGGATCCTCATCTTTAATTTGCAACCTGTAGTAAAGAATCTAAAATAGAAAGAAAGGAAGGAAGAACTTACATTTCTATAGCGCCATTCACGACCTCGGGACGTCCTAAAGCACTTTACAGCCAATTACGTACTTTTGAAGGGTAGACACTGTTGTAATGTAGGAAACGCGGCAGCCAATTTGCACACAGCAAACTCTCACAACTGGAATGTGATGATGGCCAGATAATCTGTTTTTTATTGATGTTGGTTGAGGGATAAATATTGGCCAGGACTCCCCTGCTCGTCTTCCAATAGTGCCAAGGGATCTTTTACGACCACCTGAGGGCAAACAGGGCCTCAGTTTAACATCTCATCTGAAAGACTGATAGCACATCCTGTTTGAATTAATACATTTTAGATCAGTAAAATTTCTGATATATTGGATGTTGTCAAATGAGTGACTTTTTTTAAATTCTGCTAGGCGTGCCTGTTACCATTATTCTCTTACATTGTGGAGCGTCTTTGCGCCTGCTGCTATGAACAAGCTTGGTATGCTAAACTTGGAGGCGTCGTGTCCATTAAGTTCTTGATGGAGCGCCTTCCTTTGATCTGGGTCCTACAGAACCAGCAAACCTTCCTGAAGGCTCTCCTGTTCGTCATGATGGATCTGACTGGAGAGGTACTGTGCTTTTCTTATGGGGGTAGGGGTACGTGAAGTTTGGTATGTTTTACACAACAAAAGTCAGTATTTCTAACTAGCTCATGCTAACAAGCAACGTGTGCTCACACTGCAGTCGGGCTGGATGCGAACTGGAACTAAAAAAAGAGTCGACCTCGATCAGCGTTTTTGTTCTTTTCCAAGTATCAAGGATTTGGGGTCATCTGCACGATTTCACATCTGTTAAAATCAGTGCGCACAAAATGGTACGGGCTGCTGATCTGGGCGCCCTAATTGTTGATCTTCACTCCCAGTGCACAAAGCCCGACACTAGGAGGGCTAATTGATGAAATCTGCCCCATTGTCTCAGGTGAGACGAGTGTCTGATTATATTTCGGTGGACACGTGCTTATGACTTGAGTTAAATGAACTGCCGAATGTGATGTAATGGAACACTTTAGTGGTGGTATTATGTAGTAAAATAACACTAATTGTAATAATTGGCACGCTGTTTGTGGCTGTTCAGATTTTGACAGCTGTCCATGCACAGGAAAATGTGACTTTAACCGGTGACAGCACGTACAAAAATATTTACCACCACTAAAAGAAACTGAGAGGGCTGCATATAGGGCAACGTAGAGGGTGAGCTGCAGCAACCTCCGGATGTGTCTGACCTAGATTGCTTGATGCTACAAGTGTGCATAGAATTTCCTCGGGAACGTCCTTTGCACCTGCCGAACAGAGATGTCCAAATGATTGAAGTTTAAAAAAAAAAATTATGTTATGTGCTAGGACTAAATGCTGCTACTTCTCTTAGAAGAGATGATGTGACCTGAAATTTGATGTTTGTCAAAATAGCAAGTTGGGTGACAGAGACTTCTGGTAATATAGAAATAGGGAAAATTCACCGGAATAAAACCTGGGTTTCGGGTACAAGGGCGATGTGACTTTATGGCCCAACAACAACTTGTACTTTTAACATAGTAAATATAGCGCCTGTAACGTAGTAAAACATCCCAGGGCGCTTCACAGGAGCGTTGTCAAACAAAATTTGACACCGAGCCACATAAGGAGATATTGGGACAGATGGCCAAAAGCTTGGTCAAAGAGGTAGGTTTTAAGGAGTGTCTTAAAGGAGGAGAGAGCGGTAGCCAGGTTTAGGGAGGGAATTCCAGAGCTTGGGGCCCAGGCAGCTGAAGGCACGGCCACCAATGGTGGAGCGATTAAAATCGGGGATGCGCAAGAGGCCAGAATTGGAGGAGAGCAGAGGGTTGTAGGGCTGGAGGAGGTCACAGAGATAGGGAAAGGCGAGGCCATGGAGGGATTTGAAAACCAGGATGAGAATTTTAAAATTGTAGCGTTGCTGGGCCAGTGTAGGGCAATGAGCACACAGGGTGATGGGTGAATGGGACTTGATGCGAGTTAGGATACGGGCAGCAGATGGACATAAGAACTTAAGAAATAGGAGCAGGAGTAGGCCATTTGGCCCTTCGAGCCTGCTTCGCCATTCAATAAGATCATGGCTGATCTTCGACCTCATCTCCACTTTCCTGCACGATCCCCAGATCCCTTGATTTCCTTAATATTCAAAAATCTATTGATCTCTGTCTTGAATATACTCAACGACTGAGCCTCCACAGCCCTCTGTGGCAGAGAATTCCAAAGATTCACCACCCTCTGAGTGAAGAAATTTCTCCTCATCTCAGTCCTAAATGGCCGACCCCTTATTCTGAGACTGTGTCCCCTAGTTCTAGACTCCGCAGCCAGGGGAAACATCCTCCCTGCATCTACCCTGTCAAGCCCTGTAAGAATTTTGTATGTTTCAATGAGATCACCTCTCATTCTTCTAAACTCTGGAGAATATAGGCCTAGTCTACTCAATCTCTCCTCATAGGACAATCCCCCCATCCCAGGAACCAGTCTGGTGAACCTTCGTTGCACTCCCTCTATGGCAAGTATATCCTTCCTTAGGTAAGGAGACCAAAACTGTACACAATACTCCAGGTGAGGTCTCACCAGGGCCCTATATAATCGCAGTAAGACGTCTTTACTCTTATACTCAAATCCACTTGGAATAAAGGCCAACATACCTGGACTATGCAAACAGATTGTATGAATTCCTGATGACAAGTTATCAGTTTACAGTGTTGTAAACTTTACCTGAAGGGATAATTCTGCTTCTGTTCAGGTTTCCAATGGAGCAGTTGCAATGGCCAAGACTACCTTGGAGCAGCTGCTCGTTCGCTGTGCAACTCCCTTGAAGGACGAGGAGAAGTCCGAAGAGCTGCTCACAGCTCAAGAAAAGTCATTCCACCACGTGACCCATGACCTGGTGCGGGAAGTGACATCGCCAAACTCCACCGTGCGGAAGCAGGCCATGCATTCTTTGCAAGTGCTTGCCCAAGTTACGGGGAAAAGTGTAACGGAAATCATGGAACCCCACAAAGAGGTGACGTACAAATAGTGCACTATTTCATGTAACAGGAGGTGTGCTTCGTAACCTGTGATTTTCCACCTTTGACCATTGATGGAGAGGGAATCACCTGTAGGTCAGGGTGTCTTTTTAGGGCAGATGTCACCATGAATAACTAAGAGAACCCCATCCAATATAACACGGCTAGGCTAAGCCCCTGTCCTTTTGGGACGATCTTGTAATAATGAACAAAATTAGATGACCATCACGTTGGGATTATGTTCATTCTTCAAATGGAAAATTTCTCCGCCTGAGAGATCCTGAAACAATCAACTCTGATCGTTGACTGGGGTGGAACAAAAATTTTCTGTGTGGTTGTGCTATCATGTTTAAGTTGCATTATGGTGTCTCCTCTGGTAAAACAGATGGAAGGCACCTTAATGTAATGCTGTCTTGACATTGTCATGACACCATCTTAAAGGGTCCCTGTCGTTAGTGTTATTTAACCTGGATTTTACCATTGACAACCTGGTGACCTCTGCAATGAGTAATTCTTCAATTTCAAGTGCGACTACTACGAGGTGGATAATCTCACCTTTTTATTTCAGAGGAGTATTGACAGAGCTTTGGCTAACCCACCATTTCCATGAACGTATTTGCATTTAAAATGTGCATGATTGTACTTGAATGGTTCAGTTTCTGTGACTTGTGTTGAGAAGTGTATGTTGGTGCGGTACCGATCTAAGTGCCGAATGCTAATTTGATCCTGGATTATTCCATGCGCTGCTAGGTGCTACAAGACATGGTTCCACCAAAGAAGCACTTGCTGCGACATCAACCAGCAAATGCTCAGATCGGATTGATGGAAGGAAATACATTTTGCACCACTCTACAGCCCAGGCTGTTCACCATGGATCTCAATGTAGTGGAGCACAAAGTCTTTTATACAGAGGTAAGGGCTGGATAACTCTACTTTCTCAGCTATTCTCTGCTTTCCAATGTGGAATTTTCTTGCCTGTTTCTATGGTCATGCATCTTGAGCAGTACGGCTTCACCAACATTGCTAAAACGATAGTGATTTGATGGGGCGTTACTGTTTAACAAGTCATTGATTCACCAAAAAGAAAATCCCGTTACCTTGGCTGCACCTTGAGCTCCTGAAGTGTTTTTGGAGTTCAGGCTTGCTGAGTTTATATCTACTGCGCCCACTCAAGCCTTTTAGTTTCGAGGCCATCCATGTCGATACCTTTCAGTGGCTAGAGAGTCATTTACTTCAGGCATATATGTGTCTCGGACAGTTACATTCACAAGAATATTAGGGGTGTTAATGTTTGCACATCATTCAGGAGACTGGGCTGCAGAACTCCGTGCTTTCACACAGGAAGAAGCCTATGCGCAGTACTGAGGGAGCGCTGCACTGTCAGGTGCCGTCTTTTGGATGAGACGTTAAACCGAGGCCCCGTCTGCTCTCTCAGGTGGACATAAAAGATTCCATGGCACTATTCGAAGAAGAGCAGGGGAGTCCTGGCCAATATTTATCCCTCAACCAACACAATTAAAACTGATTATCTGGTAATTTATTTCGCTGCTGTTTGTGGGAGCTTGCTGTGCGCAAATTGACTGCCGCGTTTCCCTAAATTACAACAGTGACTACACTTAAAATGTACCTCATTGGCTGTGAAGCACTTTGGGATGTCCTGAGATCGTGAATGATCAGACCAGATTTGACCTCAAATTGGTTATCATTATTAACTTAACTACAAGTTCCATATAGACTTACAGCATTTTCCCCCTGATTTACCACTGCACTGCAGGCCTTTTGAAACAATTTAAGTTTGCAGTATACTTTCTGGCTCCCTTTCCTGAACAGGAATGGAAAGCAATGAATTAAGTGCAGGGGGTTGCTTAAAAATAGAGGCAAGTTTTTAAGATGTTTTTACAAAAATGGCTTATGCACTGAAATTATTTGCACAGGCAGAAAGCTGTCCTCCGTAACAAATGTCTTTTGGTTGACTACTTCCATTTAGTAAATGACTGTGTTCCACGTGTTGAATGCTTTTATCTTGTTACAGTTGCTAAATCTGTGCGAGGCAGAAGATGTTGCACTTATGAAACTACCGTGCTACAAAAGCCTGCCTTCACTTGTGCCTTTACGCATTGCTGCCCTGAGTAAGTGCAACTATGATAACTTAAAAAAGCAGAAAGCTCCTTTCTTCTCAAAACATCCAGTAGTTATTTTTACCCAAACTCTCATGCAATCTGGAACCACTTTGCGATAAATTAAGAGGTGGTTTGGGAACTGTTTTAATGCTAGTCTGTTTTGGGATTGCTTTTAGAGGGAATTAGTGTATGATTATAGTATTTTGTACGTTTGTGGGGTTTCAAAAGATGTAGTATGGCTGGTTGGTATATTGTAGCACTAATAATTTGTCGTTGTGGATGGAAGCTTGAGACCCCACTCAGCAATGCTGGCCAGAGGAAGATGTACGTGGCTCCTCACTGGGCTACTCTTGCATGCACCTTGATGGCATTTGGCAAAATTGCAGCATATGGTTCGGGAGCAGCCTATTCAGATGCTGGTATATGTGGCTTGAGGTGGGGGCTAGGGGGAGCAGTGAGGGGGGGTGGGGTCATAGAAGGACAGAAGTATTTTTTTTTTAAGTAATGACTAACGCAGTAAAGCCTGTCAGAAACCACCTGTGGAAAACAATTGTATTTTAGAATCCCTTGTGGCCGGCACAATACTGAAGCATGATTTAACAAGAGGCATTCCAGAAAACTCGGGACTGGAAAATCCTAAATCTAACAGCCCATCAAAATTTGACCGGCCCAATAGCGCACATTGTGGCAGGTCAGGGGACATTGAGCCAATGACCTGCTTTAAACTGCACACTACAAGTTTAGTTTAAAAAAAAATGTGCAGGAGATTAGAAACCACTGCACTCGGCATTATATTTTTAACAAGACATTTATGCTCTTTAATGTATCCCACAGCATGGATTAAAAATAAATAAAATAAAGCATTAACGTTTGCTGTGTTGGGACAAGACTGCTTCAGTACATTAAATCAAGTACTTTCCTCCTTTTTAAACACTTTCCCCATACTTCTTTTGTTTGTACTTTCTCTCTCATACTAATCGTACAGGAACATAGGAACTGAAGGAGGCCATTCAGCCCCTTGAGCCTGTTCCGCCATTCAATTAGATCATGGCTGATCTGTATCCTAACTCCATCTACCCGCCATGGTTCCGTATCCCTCAATACCCTTACCTCACACCTCACAAAAATCTATCGGTCTCAATTTTGAAATTTTCAATTGACCCCCAGCCTCAACACTTTGGGGGAGAGAGTTCCTGATTTCCACTACCCTTTGTGTGAAGAAGTGCCTCCTGACCTCACCCCTGAACGGCCTGGCTCTAATTTTAAGGTTATGCCCCCTTGTTCTGGACTCCACCCCCCCCCCCCCCCCCCCCCACCACCAGAGGAAATAGTTTCTCTCTCTATCTGCCCGATCAAATCCTTTAATCATCTTAAGCATCTCCATTAGACCACCCTTTAATCTTCTATACTCAAGGGAATACAGAATCATCAATGTTTGCAAGCAAGTATTGCCACAGTGTTTTTCAATATAATTGTCTCCTTACACAGTGTATTATCTTGGCTGGTGAATGTAATTGAGTTAGTTTTCCCTCCCTATGTACACGCCAATGACGCAAACAAACTTTTCGAATATAGTTGTGCGCCCTAATTCACACATTGCGGAAGTTGTTCACTGGTTTATGTTGTTTTGCTCGTTTGTGTGGAGAGTAAAATTGTGCTCCTTCACTTTTCTTCGAATAGACGCCCTAGCTGCCTGCAATTACCTGCCTCAGTCACGAGAAAAAATCATTGCCGCGTTATTCAAGGCGCTGAACTCGACGAATAACGAACTGCAGGAGGCGGGAGAGGCCTGCATGAGAAAGGTCGGTTATGTTGTAGTAACGCAATTCTGAAGTTGCTATCCAGACGCGCGTTGAAAGGAATCCAAACTAAATGATGTTGAATGCTATATTAACATTTACCAGCATGTCGCTGTACCGTGAAACTTTCACACTGTCCGTAATTAGAATAATTTTTAAATTATTAAACATTTGTTGTATTCGTAACAGACAAAATAGTGATACAGACTGTACTCATTGTCCTAATTAACTGGTAACTTTTTCCCAAATCCCATTAGCAATATTAGTATAGTGTGTAGAAATGACAGCAACGTAGTTTCGAAGGTCCTCCCGATAATTGCAGGTCCCTGCTTAACATTTAGTCATCTGCCAGATGTATAATGCCTGATAATTCATTCATTTTTAACGCTAATTTTTTTTTGATTTATCCAATAATTTGAATTAAATAACACAGCAAAATTGGGAATTTGGTACTAAAAAAAATTCCATTTATCAGAATTTTAAATCAAAATAAATTTGAGTTTGAGTGGACTGTACATGTAACTCATGAAAGGAAACTTATTATTTTTCAGAAAATGGTTTTCCTTTTGCAGAATATTAATGTAAAGCTGGGCTACTGTCATAAATGCTCCTTTTACAAACAAGCCCAGTAATTGATATTGGTATGGCTATCATTGACACTAGAACCACAGAATGTGTTTCATTTTTGAACATTCACATACAAGCTATTCTGGAAACAATACCTTTTTTTGGGCTGCGTGGTTCAAGGCTGGAGCCAAGGTGAGCACAAACCACGCCAACCTCTTGTAGTTTGTTGCTGCCTGAACCTCTGGCTACGTTACGGTCTTGAAGCCTCTTACACGAGGCCCTTAGCAGCCCCCTGCTTCTGAACTATGTTGCTCAGAATGCGAGCCTGATATTCTTCCACAAAGCAATCACAACAGAAAGATGGTAAATCCATTTTTGCTTTGGTATGGCTTGGCTGCCGTGGTGCTTGCTGGTTTCTGCCTCCAACCAGCAATGGTGGGTTTTAAAGAAGATTGGTAAAATTGAGTATTCATTATCTAATAAAAATGCACGAGGACCTTGAGTGGAGTGTCCTGTTTATAATGCAACACTATATGTAAAGCATTTTATTTTTACTGAGCTGTGCGGGATTTAATTACCAATTGTGCTAAATTTTATTGTTTTTAATTGGTTAAAGTTTCGTTTTACCTTTTTATGTTTTCCTTTTTAGTTTTTGGAGGGAGCTACGATTGAAGTGGATCAAATCCACACACACATGCGGCCACTCCTGATGATGTTGGGTGATTATCGCAGCCTGACTTTAAACGTTGTGAATCGCTTGACGTCTGTTACAAGACTTTTCCCAAACTCCTTTAATGATAAATTTTGTGACCAGATGATGGTAAGTGTGTGAGCAGCTTTATCAGTCACAATACTGACAAATTGTTAAAATTTAAACCAGTCTAGAATATACAATGAGTCTAGAATATACATTGGATAGAGGGGGAAATGCCTCCGATCCGCAAATAAAATGCCCGCGTACCTGGTGGTCCGGAAGGTACGGAGAAGGTCCTGGGCCTCTCCGGGTACCCGCGGGTAGAGGCCCACGTATCCCAGGGGCGAAGGCGGATTGCAAGCACCCCTGGGATCACGTGGGCCAGCCCACCCAATAAAAGAAGGGAATCCCCATTCATACTTATGGGAGTTCCGTACGGACGGAAATCCCATAAGCATGAATGGGAATACCCCAAAAAATACATCTACACATCACAAAAAAAATTACATATTTAAAATGAATTAAAATGCCATTTAATTAAATATTTAAAATTTTTTAATTTAAATGTTTTAAAGGGGCTAAAAATAACCTTACCTTATTGTACAGGTTTTTTAATGTTTAAATGATTGAAAAAAATTATTTTAATGATTTTTAAAACTCTTACGCTGATAAAAGCAGGCCTTTTACCAGGAGTAACAATTTCACGGGCATTCGCTGGGCAGACGTTGGGCAAATAGATTCTTGACGGATCGCAAGTTCCGGGTTTATGCGCGCCCCTTACGGGCGTATATGCACCTCATACGCGCCATAGGGGCTGCAAATTACAGGCCATAGTTCATAACGAATCTCGAAATTGAGTTGGAGATTTTGTGTGTTTTTTTGGCCAATTTTCTGCCCTGCTTTCCTGATGGTGTTAACTCTTGCCGGAATAGCAATGAATCTTTTGTGACTTTATACGAAAATCCAACCAGCCAAACTGTGCTGTAAACCAATTACAAGTAAATGAAGATGCTACCGGTCTTTGCTGCAGGTTCAGATCCATCCTCTAGATCCTTGGCCACTTATGTTGATCTGGCTTTTCTGAGCCTAGTCTGCTATGGTAATGAAAAGTTTTCAGTGGTGCTTTTCATTCTATTTGAATCACTCCAATAGTTTATAGGGGATACATCGGAGCGATATCATAGGAACATGGGCATGGCAGTAGGAGATTCAGCCCTTCGAGCCATCTGTTCCGCTTTTCAATGAGATCATGGCTGATCTGTATCTTAACTGCATCCACGTGCCTTGGCTCCATATCATTTTATAGCCTTGGCTAGCAAAACTATCTCAGATTTAAAATGATTAATTGAGCTAGCATCTGCTGCATTTTGTGGGAGAGAGTTCCACACTTCTAGCACCCTTTGCGTGAAGAAGTGTTTCCTAACTTCTCTCCTGAACGGCCTGGCTCTGATTTTAAGGTTATGTCCCCTTGTCCTAGACTCCCCGACCAGTAGAAAAAGTTTCTCTCTATCTACCCTATCAATTTCTTTCAAAATCCTAAAAACCTCAATCAAATCACCCCTTAACCTTCTATATTCCATGGAATACAAGCCTAGTTTATGTAATCTCTCCTCATAATGTAACCCTTGGAGCCCTGGTAACATTCTGGTGAATCTGCACTGCTCTCCTTCCAAGGCCAATATATCCTTTCTCGGGTGCGGTGCCCAAAACTGTACACAGTATCCAGATGTGGTCTAACCAGGGCTTTGTATCGCTGTAGCGAAACTTCCTCCCCTTTCTATTCTAGTCCTCTAGTTATAAAGGCTAACATTCCATGAGCCTTTTTGATTTTTTTTATACCTGGCTACTACATTTTAGTGATCTGTGTACATGGACCCCTAAATCTCTTTGGACTGCCACTGTTCCTAGCTTTTCACCATTTAAATAATACCAGTTTGTATTTGGTAGACTCCCTGGTTTAAGAATAGCAGTAACATTAGCTCTGTGCCACATCTTTAGACTACAGGATTTGTCAGCACATCGGTTTAAGAAATCCAGGAGCCATCTTTACCATTCAGGGTTATCTTGTTTTAGGATATTTTTGACAATTTTCCCCACAAAGGATTTGGGAAATCAGTTACTTTAAAATACCAAGGTTTTAAAACAAAGTGTATTCACACAAGTTTTTGCAGGGGACCACCCAGACATAACGTGGGTAATATGTTATTGGTCTAAACATTGAAGTTACTTTCCCCAAAGACTGTAACAATAAGAAATGCATTAACCTGTCTCAGCAATCAGTGAAGTCTCTGGTCTGAGGCACTCAGCAGGGGCTGTCTGCCAGCCCAGCCCATCCCTTCTGGCTGTCAATATAGGGATAAAAAGCAGAGGCAGAAACACTCGCTGATGGTCAGGATCTTTATACAGAAAGCTACGAGGGCAAGCTTTTCCCAGGCTCAGAAAGAGAATGCAAGAGAGTAGTTGGGGGTTAGTTTGCTGAAGTCAAACATACAAACAATGACGGACAGGGAAAGACCCTCTGGTCCATCCAGCCTGTCCCACACAATTGTGATACCTTGTGTATCACAATATACACTCCCTACCCCAGCCAAAAAACCATATGATCTCCTGGGAGAGGCAAAAAAACTGATTTAAAAACCCAGGTCAATTGAGGGAAAATGGCACCTCACTGATTTGGGGGGAAGCTTAGTGTTCGCATTATTTTGTATTATTACGTGAAGACAAGTTGTACTAATTGAATCTATCATTATCGTTGCTCTGAATGTTCACGGGCTGTGAAACATAGCAGCTTAATGATTCGTATGTGGCCTCGTCTGATGAGGTGTCTTCTTGGCTCTCCATTGAAAAGATTGCAGTGGCGCATGGATATCTGGTAGATCACAGGGAGGTACTATTGTTCTAACCCCGGGCTACGCTATTGGCATTGTGAGTCGACTCTGGCACACAAGGGGTGTGGGATTGCATTGCAGCAGCGGCTGGCACCAGTGAACCCGAGAAGGTGTCTGGGGCAGACCTGAATTTGTAACTAGCACCGAGCTGTGGAATAAATTCAGGATGGCTATAATTGGGGATCGGGGTCATATTGGGTCGAGCGCGAATCAATTTTTGATTTAAACCGCATCTCTCTGTCCAATTTGCTCAGTCAGGCTGAGCTTAAAATAAAACTCCAATGACACTTCTTCTCAATTGACACCTGTTGAAGCCATTATAATGTCCCTTTTGGAGGAGTTTTGCTGCTGTAGTGCCTGCTTTAGTCGACGTAAACTCCATGCCTTTCTACAGGATTGAGTATAATTATGTTTCCATAAGGTAGTGGCAATGTTGCTCCCTTGATCTATCCAGTTCAGGGTTTGTGAACCCAATACAGAGGTTGTCTGTGTGTGCTGGTCACAGAAATTGTTAAGTTGTTGATTTGACAGAAAACCTCATGGATATATAACTCATCCATCCAATCAGCATTTGAGGCACTGCATGCTCTGCCAGGCACTAATAGTAATCGCAATGAATTTTGTTTAAGTCTTGACAGGGTTTCTGTTTGGGCGTAGAGCTGCACAGATTGTAAGTCTAGTTATATTAGGCCTGGGAGGTGTTGAAAGCCTCGGCTACAGCCCTGGCTGAAATGTTGCAAACTCGGCACAAATAAGTGAACAAATCTGGGGCCTTCTGGTCTGCGTGACTTAGCACCGCATTGGTCCGAGCCCTTACCCACCAGGCCTTCAGAGGAGCTGTGGGTTTGAGATTTCTAGCGACTGTTTCCTGCTCCATATGGCTATGTACTACAGCACCTGGTGTGCTAAGTCTTGCAAACCAGAATGTCCCATACAGGCTGCAGTAAACTTTGTACATGAGTAAACGGTGGAAGGATATATATATAAAGTATCTCTTGTTCCAATTATAAAAGGACATCACAATGCTTTAAAGCCCTGTTAAAGGTGGGAGTTTAGACATTGAAAAAATGAACATATGATGAGACGTGCTTGTCTCTATTATCAATGTGGTTTGTGTGAGTTTTGCATTAGGATGTTGAGTTTACATTATTTTGTTGAAGATAAAGTTTTGTTCCTATACTGCTGTGGTCAGAATTTAAGACTCCCCCGCCGCGCCCCCACCGCCCCCAGTATTCCGTGGAGTATTTTTTCCACTCGTCAATTTTCACAGTATAAAATTCCCTGCTGTTATATTGAGACTGGCCTCTGTGTTTCTGACATGGCATGCTTTCCCTTATTGCATTACTTGTGGAAATGTGGTTAGCAAATTATCTGAGTGTAGGTACTTATGAGAATAGTGTCCTGGTTTGAATGGTACTAAGTGGCAGTGAACTGCAATAAACTGCAGTAATGTTTATGACGTTGCATTAAGTGGCTCTATCTGAAAATCATCCCAGAATAGTATGGAAATGCGTCTACATTACTTGCAGTATGCATTCTTACACACAATCTGAAGAGTTTTGTAGAATATGTGACCTGTCTTTCTCTTTTTCTCTCCTCTTTTTCACTCACTCACGCTCGCTCGCTTGCCATTGCTGGCAAGGCCACATTTATTGCCTATTCTCTAGTTTCCCTGATGGTGGGCTCACCAAGAAAAAGGAATCGGTTTTACAACTGAGTGCCTTGCTCGGCCAATTTAGAGTCAGCCCTATAGGGTGTGATTGGAGTCATGGATGGGGCAGAAGGGGTACAGGCAGCAGGTTATCATCCCCGAATCCCGTTAATGTGCCATTTGGGTTTTTATGACCATCTGGTGCCAGCCTCCGATGACCAGATTTATTCAGTAGCACAAGTCAACAGGTTACTGTACAAAGCAAAATACCGCGGATGCTGAAAATAAATAAAAACAGAAAATGCTGGGGACACTCAGCAGATCAAGCAGCATCTGCAGAGAGAGAAAAAAATGTTAATGTTTCAGGTCGATGACCTTTCATCCGGACTGGGAGGAGGGCTCTGTGTGTATGATTTTATACTACAAATAATATAGATACGTTTCCATACAATTTTGGGACTACTCAGAAGGTTGTGGGTTCAAGTCCCACTCCAGGGACTTGAGCACATAAAATCTAGGGCTGACACTCCAGCGCAGTGCTGAGGGAGTGCTGCACTGTCGGAGGTGCCGTCTTTCGGATGAGACGTTAAACCGAGGCCCCGTCTGCTCTCTCAGGTGGACATAAAAGATCCCATGGCACTATTTCGAAGAAGAGCAGGGGAGTTCTCCCCGGTGTCCTGGGCCAATATTTATCCCTCAATCAACATAACAAAAACAGATTATCTGGTCATTATCACATTGCCGTTTGTGGGAGCTTGCTGTGCGCAAATTGGCTGCCGCGTTTCCCACATTACAACAGTGACTACACTCCAAAAGTACTTCATTGACTGTAAAACGCTTTGAGACGTCCGGTGGTCGTGAAAGGCGCTAGAGAAATGCAAGTCTTTCTTTACTTTCAGAAAGAGACACTTAATGCAACTGGTTTACATGCACGTTTGCTTGCATTGCTAAATTACATGATGCTTTAATAATTACATATTTCAAACAATTTAAGAATAGGTGCCGTTACCATGGAGTTATAAAGGGTGGTCCAATACTATATAACCTTTTCAACATTGTTTTGTCGCAAGCAGTGCTCAATTGAAACCTTATTTCAAAATGGTACTGATAATGTTGGGGACTTGCTTTGCCATTTATTTTGCATTGAAAAATTGCATGAAGTAGTGATTGAGAACAATGCATAATTGATGGGATAAGCTTCCTTTCTATTTAATGAGGTAGAAAGCCTGTATAATGTGTTTGCAGGTGCCATCCAGGTCATTGTTACGAGTGCAAAGAAAAAGAGCTCCTTTTGTGTTTTGATAATTGACTTCTTTCATACAGCCGAGGCATTTTGCTTCGATTTCGGGTGAAGCAAGACATTTAACTGTTTGAGTACCTTGCTCGCATTTAGTTGGATTATAGAACCGCTGATGCGTTAATACTTATTCTCTGGTTCTGTTCCTGGTTTGGACACGTGAAAACGTGTCGGTTTGACAGGACCTTCCGTGTCTAGGCTTACAAATTAACCACCAAAATTGAATTTTCAAGAGTTTCCGTACACATGTAGAATTTGCGAAGCCACTGTGTGTTTTCATTACATGATGGTGAGAGAAGAGAACATTGTTCATCTGCTGCTGAAACCCTCATCCATGCCTTTGTTACCTCAGAGACGTGACCATTCCAACGCATTCCTGGCTGGCCTCTCACATTCTACCCTACGTAAACTTGAGGTCATCCAAAATTCGGTGCAAGTTAGGACACAGGCAGCCAAGTCCGATTCACCATCACCCCTGTGCTCGCTGACCCACATTGGCTCCTGGTTAAGCAGCACCTCAATTTTAAAATTCTCATCCTTGTTTTCAAATCCCTCCATGGCCTCGCCGCTCCCTCTCTGTATCTTCTCCAGCCACCCCCCCCCCCCCCACCCCGAGATATCTGCGCGCCTCTAATTCTGGCCTCTTGAGCATCCCTGATTTTAATCGCTCAACCATTGGTGGCCGTGCCTTCAGCTGCCGAGGCCCTAAGCTCTGGAATTCCCTCCCTAAACCTCTCCGCCTCGCCACCTCTCTCCTCGCCACCTCTCTCCTCCTTTAAACCGCTCATTAAAACCTACCTCTTTGACTAAGCTTTTGGTCACCTGGCCTAATTTCTCCTTATGTGACTCGGTGTCAATTTTGTTTTACAACACTTCTGTGAAGCGCTTTGGGACGTTTTACTACATTAAAGGTGCTATATAAATGCAAGTTGTTGTTGTTGTTGATGCAATGAGGTTTCTTGGAATGCTGCCCAAAATCTTCAGTGCCCGCTAGCATTGCAATGGTTTTGGTATTGTCCCATGGCAAAATATCAGACCAATGGGGAGCGTTTGCCCAGTACTTTGTGTGGGCCAGATGTTTTAATTCACAAGCTTCTAAGTTCCTTCCTGAAGCCTCTTTGTATTCACCATAGGTCTTTGGCCAATGCCTTACATGTTGACACTCTGGATAATGTTAATCTGTGGTCCCAACATCCTCATACTTGGGCAGCAGATGTGTGTTTGTTTAAGCTAACAACTGATTTGTGTAATTGTAGGGTAAAGACCTTTCCAAGTAGATTGTCTGTTGTGGTTTCTCGTCCCCTTAAGATGTTCCTCAAAGAAGGATTCATCTCCAATCTTTCACAATCTTGAATTCCCCATCACCGTTCTAGTTCATACTGTTGAGTTTTTAGTGTCCGCTTTAGGTGTAGATGGAGCCGTGCAATGTCTGTTGTATTTCCACACTTTGACCTATTTTAATAGAGATGGTCAGAACTGTGGTTGCTTAATGGTCATATTGAAGATCTGAGGAAGGGTGTTGAGTACCTGTTTATATAGCTCAGGACAAATATCCTTTGACGTACTGCTTGTTATTTCACCCTCCAACCCCCAAGAGTCATCTACCATAGAAACATAGAAAAATAGAAGCAGGAGTAGGCCATTCGGCCCTTCAGGCTATGAATAGATAATTGTGCTTGTATACCTTTACTTAGCTTTTCTAGGATTTGCACTCTGTCATTCATATAGCGTAGGAATATAAGAATTGCTAGACAGAGAAGGACAAAGGTCCATCTAGTTTACCTTCTACCATCACATGATACAACAATAATGGGGTTGTTGACTAATCGCAGCAATCAATCTCTGTCAGTGAGTCTACAACAGACCCAGACATGAGTGGTGGAGAGCTTTGGGAACCATAGGTCCAAAGTCACCTGTTCCTCCCGAGCATGCTACATATAACTGTCTGTTAAATTGTGTGGAAGGAGCTGAGTCTCTTCTTGAACACTAACCAACTGTCTAGGGGCCCTAAAGCTACTGAGGAGAATGGGTTTGCTTGCTACATATTCCACTTGTGGAGAAGGATTTCCGGTCTCCTGTCCTGGTGATAAACTCTGTGCTCTCTCTCAGAAGGTTGGGTACCTGGCGGGAGATGGGGGGAGGAGAATATAAACCCAGCTCATTAGCACACCACAATTTGGGGGAAGGAGAAGGGAGCATCTATTAAACATGTTCCAAAGATTTAGTTTGGGTGTCAGCATGCTTTCCAGGTGGACAGTGATGGGTAGAGCACAGTAGCTGGGTGATTAGCTGCTCCTTGCCTGGTGAATGTTAAGCCTCGAGATGCAATACCCAGTACTTCCCCAACTCTGCAGTGATGTTTTCAGTTGTATGTAGGGGATGAACTGCTTTGAAAGAATCAAAGGAATGCAATCTAATATATTTTGCCAATTTAATTAAACTTTCTGAACCCAGTGTGGCACGTTGTATCATTCTGTTCATCTTAATCTCCTCTGCGACTGTATTTTTGTGGTTTATAATTATCTTGTGTATAGAAATTAAATTGAGATGACCCTGAATTCTTACAGAGAAAGCCTCGATTGATAAAATCGACGTAGCAAATTGTTTTGTTCAATTGTGGAGGATATTTGAATAGTGTTTTTATTCACTTAAAATTTGATCAGGAAAGCTTAAAATTTAAAAAGGGGGCATCCAATTACTCAGCAATTCACATCTTTTCTTAGCGCAATGTCTCATCAGAGTGAGTTCTGCACAAAATATCTGCTTCCAGGCTGCTTGTAACCAGCACCTTTAAAGCATAAAGCGCACGCTGACCAGGGAAGACCAAGATACTGATAAATCTGCATGTTTTACACACGAGATATTTTGGATATGTACAGTTCAGTGGATTCTGCTTCTCATTCAACTTGTTCAGATTTTTCAGGATTGTATTTTGTTTAGTGGTAGTGATTTTAATTTTGTACAGAAATTTGTATGAGAATGTAGTTCACATATTGTAGCACTTGATACAACTGAGTGGCTTGCTCGGCCATTTCAGAGTCAACCACCTTGGTATGAGACTGGAGTCACATATAGGCCCAGACCGGGTAAGGACCAATGTCCCCCGTAAGCCGCACTGCCTCCACCAGTGCGCGGTCCATTCAAAGTTTTGTGCATGCACAGTACCTACAATGTAAAAACCGGTGAGCGGCCTGCGTGGGACCTTGCAGATGACTGCGTGGCCGCGCAGCTTAACGGGAACATTGGTAAGGACGGCAAGTTTCTTTTATTAGTCCAGATTACTTGTCCAGTAATCTACGTTACCGCATCCATATCTGAGCAGTGTAAAGATCGCCGTGTCTGATTTTCAGTCATGGGATCATAAACCAAATACTGCGAGTGGGGGAAAAAAAATGCCAGGGTTTTTAAGCTTGTGCGTTTGATGCTGCAATCCAGTAACTAATCAGAGGGAGATTAGGGGGGGAAAATTCGGTTGCTTTGTGCCTCCCATTAGTGCCCTAAGAGGGCGCTAATGTGGTGTTAGCAACCAGCGCCTGGGTGCTGCGATGTTTGCGCCGTTCGCGAAATTGACCGGTCATTTTGTGGCAGCGCTGAACAATACCGCCACGATCTCCTGCGCCCGCAGATTGTCACATCAGTCGCGCATATAACGCCCTGGACCGGATATTGAGTGGCGCCCCCTGCCTTACCGCCTGCCGCTAGCAACACCAGGTTGATGGGAACGTTTTGCAGTCGGGAAGGGACTGGGGGAGCGCTATTTAAAGGCGACCGCCTCCTGCCTTTTTTTGTTGGCCGACATTTTTGCTCCACGCATTCTGAGAGAGAGAGACACACTTCTGGAGAGATTCAACGCTGTGTGAAGGAGTTTTGGGTACTGAGCAGCAGTTTGCAGGTTCATTTTGATTTGACCTTCCTTGCATCGATTTAGAAGAGATTATGGGGGCTGCACTCTGAGCTCTTTCCCTGGGCCTCTCCATTATTCTTTCCAGCAGATTTGATGTACAGGTCTCTCCAGGCAGAGATTCAAGGCTGCAATGAGCAGGGTGTGGATGGAGAGCAAGATCGACCTTTAAGAACTGGCCAGTGTGTCTGTGTTCCATTGCTGACTGACATCACATGAGCTTCGCCAGCGCTCTGAGGTAATGCCTCGCTCCTCGGCGTTAGCACCTTAAGACAGGTGTGTAGCACCTGATTTAGCGCTCCAATCACCTCCAGGGGCGATAGAAGCCAAGTTTGCAGTCAGAGGCGATAATTAGCGGCAGACGCTAATCTTTGCGCCCGGCCGATAATTGCGCCCCAAACGGGGCGATACCGAATTTCTCCCCCTTGGAATCATAAATGCCATTTTAATCTCTGTTCAAGTTCCACCTTCACACTGTTCTAAAGTAAATGAGCTAATGAATTCAAACAGTGTGAAAACTAATTTAATGGATAACATTTTTCTTTCCAATCTCAGCAACACTTGCGTAAATGGATGGAGGTGGTGGTCCTCACGCACAAAGGAGGACAGAGGAGTGATGGCAATGTAAGTATTGAAAACCGGTAAATTTACTGCAACATTTTGTTTATGCAAGCCTTTCTGATGCAGTTTTAAGAAATAATGCTGAATGTGACCTATTGTGACTAATTAGTGATTTACTCCTGTGGGTCTATTGTAATGAAGTTTGCGGGGCTGACTGTTCTCTTTTAATGACAGATAACCTTGAGAAAAGTATGACAAGTGATTATAATTTGCCGAAACTTTGTGCTTAATTGTTTCAAGGATGTCTAATTAAATTCCAGCATTCTAACTAATTTTAAGCCCTTTGACTTTTGTGAACAATTAACTTGAGAAATTTGCAACTCATCAGTTCCTCAAGAATCATTAAGAGAGTTTCCAATCTGAATAATGGTCGTCTCGCAACAACTGTAATATTTCAAAACTGAGACACCATGGGAAAACTTTGGTGAGAGCAAAGGCTTGCATTGGGGATATTTTCTTCCCCCTACCTCAATCTCCCTAAGCACCCTATCCCTTCCTGAGCAGTACCTGCATCAGAAGTGGAGGGAATTCATGGCTGTTTAAACTGAACGATGTCTTCAGACAGCTGCAGCAACTAAAAACGGCAGGTTTTTAATTAGACTTGCACCTCATTTTCAGCCGTGGCTCAGTGGTTAGCACCTCTCGCCTCTGAGTCAGGCTTGTGGGTTCAAGCCCCACTCCAGAGACTTGAGCGCAAAAATCCAGGCTGACACTCCTGTGCCAGTACTGAGGGAGTGCTGCACTGTCAGGTGTGTGCCTTCTTTTGGGCGAGGCGTTAAACCTCTCCGGTGGACGTAAAAGATCCAGTGGCACTGTTTTAAAGAAGAGCAGGGGAGTTCTCCTCACTGTCCTGGTCAATATTCATTCCTCAAACAACCCCGCCAAAACTAACTAACCCAGTCATTCATCTCATTTCTGTTTGCGGGATCTTGCTGTGTGCAAATTGGCTGCTGTCGTTGCCGATCGAGCAACAGGGACTCCATTTCAAAAAATAATTTTTGAACGTCCTGAGGGGGTGAAAGGTGCTATGAAGATGCAGGTTCTTTCTCTTCTGCACCGCTGGGCCAGATCCATTCAGAGCAAAATCGCTGCAGGGAAGTTAAGTACTTGTGTCCCAGTTGTCAACTTTTCATATGTAGATTTTTCATTGTGTTGATTCCTCTTGTAAGCCCTGGTGAAATTCAAGGTGACTGTCTGTAACATTAAATTTTAGTGCCCCCCCCCCCTCCTTTCTCCTCACTAGCTAAAGAAATATTTGTTGCAAAGCTGTTAAGCTCTTTGTGCCGGCGTGACTCACGATGGCACACATTCTTCTTGGTTATTCCCGTTAAAATTGATGGGCTCTGATGTCTTGATGCCCTTGTGATATCAGACAGGTTTGACCCAAATTCTGAAGTAGGAAAGAAAATGTATCATTTCGCACGATTGTACCATTGACCCCCCCGCCCCGAGGAAGTTTACAGCTTCTCCTTTAACACCCAGTGTGTGGCAATAGATTCCGCTTGTATTGCTAACATTATTTTATTTGTGCCATATTGACAATTGTTTGATTTTTTTTTTTCCATTCCAAATTCACATTTTTTGCAGTGTGATTTAGCTATAATGGTTTTTGTAGAATCGTAACAGCACAGAGGGAGACTGTTTGGCCCATTGTGCCTGTGCCGGCTCTTTGAAAGAGCTCTCCAGTTAGTCTCACTCCCCTGCTCTTTCCCCACAGCCCTGCACTGCCTTCATTATGGCGGAAGGCCCTATGCAAGACGGCTCGAAATGTGCCCACCACCTTAATATTCTAGACATTCAAGTCACTGCAAGACACCATTTGAGATCTGTCCACGTTAGCATGTAACAAACTCTTGAAAGAAAGAAAGACTTGCATTTCTATAGTGCCTTTCACAACCTCAGGTCATCCCAAAGTGCTTTACAGCCAATGAAGTACTTTTGAAGTTGTAATGTAGGAAAGCGGCAGCCAATTTGCACACAGCAAGGTCCCACAAACAGCAACGTGATAACGACCAGATAATCAATTTTTTAGTGATGTTGATTGAGGGATAAATATTGGCTAGGACACCGGGATAACTCCCCTGCTCTTCTTTGAAATAGTGCCTTGGGATCTTTTACGTCCACCTGCGAGGGCAGACGGGACCTCGGTTTAACATCTCATCCGAAAGACGGCACCTCCGACAGTGCAGCACTCCCTCAGCACTGCACTGGAACGTCAGCCTAGATTTTTGTGCTCAAGTCTCTGGAGTGGGACTTGAACCCACAACCTTCTGACTGAGAGGCGAGAGTGCGACCACTGAGCCACGGTTGACGCTATATCTTGTATGAACACTTGATAATTATTGAGAGCACACTCGACAACTATAGTGAAATGATGTTTTGACGAATCTCTAGGTTTTTGTTTTCATTCATTCATTCATTCATTCATTGACTTGATCTCATTATTGCGAGTAGCACCTAATGCCTGTCCTGTTCAATTTCTTTTACGTCATGATTCTTGTTTTGGTTTAGCCTGCCATGGAGGGGGTAGAGGTGAGAATTCTGGTAAAGGCTGTGAGTGCAGCAGGAAGTTATCCAATGGTGTTGTGGTGTTTTCTCTGTCTTGTATTGAGCTGTTGTCGTAGTGCGTTTGTTGGCAATGTGCATTTTGCTTGAAATTGCCGTGCTGTGGAAACTCCTAGTGGTCGTCTTATCTGTGCCCTTGTGGGGATTAAATCTAAAGTGTAAAAAGTCAAGCGCATGTGGAGGAACTTTTTGTTTTAGAAACGGTGTTTAGAGATTTTGATGACTTTATCTGTGGAGGTCTTTATTAAATATGAATTTATTTCCCTGTATTTATTTTCTCCGAATGCTTCCACTTGTGTATGCTGTTTGTCTCCCAGTCCCTATCTCTCGGGTGGACCGAGCGGTGATCTAAAGCTGCTGTGTGATCTCTGTTACACACGCAAACAAATGATTCTGCTGGTCCCTCGCCACCGTGGTGTTTTAAAAAAAAAAAAAAAATTGAATGGTTCAATGCTGTAGCACGCTACCCAGAGTCCAGGCTAAGAACTAATTACATGTACCGAACCAAATCTAAAGTGAACCAAACTCGACCAGTGCACTTCTCTGTGCCACCATGGCATGGGTCGGGAAAGATCTTTTAAAGTTCCTTACTGTAACATTTTAATTATCTTTCTCGCCTCCCAGCCTTCACACCCCCACCCCCAGCCCCTTACCCATTCTTGTCTTTGGGATTATATCAAAGAGAAAGTACCGAGTTTATAGGAGCACACAAGTAATAAGAACATAAGAATTAGGAGCAGGTGTCGGCCATACGGCCCTTCGAGCCTGCTCCGCCATTCAATAAGATCATGGCTGATCTTCTACCTCATCTCCACTTTCCTGCACTATCCCCATATCCCTCGATTCCCTTAGTGGCCGAAAATCTATCGATTCAATGATATAATCACATATTATATAGTATGATATTAATTTAATGGCAATATACGGGAGGGTAGCGACTTCCATTTTGAAAAAGATATTTCCCTGTGCAAGCCATTTTGAAACGATTGTGCAGATATTTTGGATGCACTTTGTGATGTGACTGTTCAAAACAATGAAATGCTGACAGGAGTTTTCTTTAATGGGCAATTACAGTTAAATTATGAAAGGATTTGTTGTAATGAGTGGTTCATTTGCCGCATTTTATTTCTGCCACTCATCTCTCTGGCTTTCAGTTAGATTGGCAAAAAAAACAGAAACAGTTTGTAAGACTATGATTTGCAGAACAAAGCTTATTTAGGAACAAAGGCTGAATTTGTTGGAGCGATCAGCAATCAGACAACATCACATTTGAATGATCACAAGTGAGAAGTACATTTCCAGCAATACGACTGAAAGATCGGTGTCCATTCTGAGCTCCGATATTTTCTGCTGACGTCCATTTATAGTCCCGGAAGTGGGCAGCAGGCAGCTATGTGTGTAGTTAATGGAGTGATGCTTTACATCTGTACAGTAACTTGGTTTGATGGCCCTTTTCATAATATTTCTAATTTGCTTGTGCAGGAAATGAAAATCTGCTCGGCCATCATTAATCTGTTCCACTTGATTCCGGCTGCACCTCAGACACTGGTGAAGCCCCTGTTGGAGGTTGTGATGAAAACTGAACGGGCCATGCTTATTGAGGTAACAACATTTGATATGTCACCCTCCTCCACCCCCCCCCCCCCCCCAACTTGGCATTGACCAAATACAGTTTTATTTTAATTAAAAATAAAAACAGAGAATGCTGGGAAACACTGAGCAGGTCAGGCAGCGTCTGTGCAGAGCGGGACAGAGTCAACGGTTCAGGTCGCTGACCTTTCGTCAGAACTCTCTTTAATTAATTCCCACATCCGTTTAATAGTATAATGTGCTGTTAAAGAATTTTGAAAGTAACACCAGTGATTTCTTTGTTTTTTATACAATATAAGCAACTTTTGTGATAATCTGTTTGTTATAATTTAGGTTAAAACATTTTAGCTGCTCACAGTTTACATGAAATAAAAGCTCTGGACACAGTATTTAGTTCTAGAACGTGAATGTTTACTAGACTTTATTGATTAACGTTAATTCATATTCCCACATTTTATTATTTTGGATCCTTAATAATGTTTCAATTAAATAAATTGAACTGTACACTGCTTATATTTTTAAAACATTTCAGTTCATAACCTGTGTAATTGCAATTGTCACTTCTATTATTGGAATGCTCTGCGGAAACAATAGGGCAAAGATGAGAAAGATTAACTATCAGTTTTAACGGGAAGGAATTATTCTGCTATCTCGCTCCTTCTCACTATCGAGTCATCCCTGCTGGGGAGAGCGAGAGAGGGCGGGGGGAAGTGTGTGACTGGGGGGGGGGGAGTGTGTGACTGTGGGGGGGGGGAGTGTGTGACTGTGGGGGGGGGGGGAGTGTGTGACTGTGGGGGGGGGG